>MCJB01048407.1:103860-119879 GCA_002018475.1 Nicotiana obtusifolia | reverse complement strand
AAGGATTTTCTACTTGACTTTACACTTGGTTACCATTTTTATGAGGTTTTATTGTGCATTATGCGTTTTCTTACCTACAGTTAGTATTTACGTTTATTACTCACTGAGTTGGAAGTACTCACATTACTCCCTGCACCATGTGTGCAGATTCAGGCGTTAACGGTCCCGCTGAGAGGCGTTGATTACTACTGCCAGGGCGGAGCTTCGGAGGTCACGAGGTAGCTGTTTGCGTCCGCAGCCCCGTGTCTCCTTTCTCTTGTTGTTACTACTTTTATCAAAAATTGTGCCGAAGATATTGTGATAGTTATTCTATTATTAGGATTTCTTTAGTGACTCATGACTTTGTGACACCCCGATCAAAGGGCTGTAATTGGGATGGTTCGTTATGTATTTTCCACAACTAACTATTATCAAACCATATTTACATTATTCTCTTGTTATTTAACTAGTTGAGTAAATAATGGTGGAATCGGCTGGCCTTGTCTTCACGAGAGGCGCCATCACGATCAGGTTGGGAATTTGGGTCGTGACACTTAAAATGTGTCCTTTTTACTTCTCGTAAAAGTTTTTTTTTGGTGTTATGATATTTCATAGAAAAATGTGTGTTTGTCTAGCTTTTTCGCGCATGTCACATGAATTATGATTTTACTGCTTTAAAGCAGCGAACAGTTAGACTACACATTTTTGGTTTCCGTTGTTAAATATTTTCTTATAGTCATCTCTTCTGTTCAAATTCTTTTCTTTTTCCAAATCAAATACAAGTGCATTAGAATTTTTTACTGCCAAATTCTCATCATCTATTAAATACTTGCTTCATGATTCTTCAATAATTTTGGTGGGATGAACTTACTAAGTCTATGTTGTGTATAAATTAAAGAGTGAAATGTATAATGCTTTGATGTCTTTCCTTTTACTATTTGAAGTGTAGAACAACATTGTGATGATGCTGATAAATGTTATTCATTATGTTATAGCATCTGTCAGTAAAATTTTCTGGAACATTATATTGTTAGATCATGTGTAGAGCTGTGAACTAAATTCCACGTGAAGAAAGCATGGATTTCCTGGACTCTAAAGAAGGTGCTTTCACCCAGCATCTAACATTCACACCACAGACTTCGCTTTGGCAATACCACAGAGTTACACTGGCGATTTTCTTTAAATAGCAAAAGAATGCGAAACTATGACAACTGGTTATCTAGTGCTGATGTATGACTGTAGAATACATAATTCAATGAGCCAATTTACATGGATGAAAGTTATCTTTTATTAAACGCCCGTACTATTTATTGCTTTTATTTCCCATTCAATTGATGTGCTAATGTTTGTTTATTGTGTCTATGCTATTCATATTTTTTTCTTTCACCCTTCTAATTCATACATTACATAATGTACTCGCATATTTGCTACTAAGTTGACGTAAACAGCCTCATCTAGCTACTCCATAGAGGAAGGTTACCAATTGTCGTTTTCTGTCTAGGAAAGCTAATCTTTTTAACGTGTTACAACATGGTTCGCGCTTACCTTTTCAAATTTTAAAATTGTAGCAGTAATTTGTATTTATATTTTGTTTCTAAATTTATACTGTTACGCAAATAAGGAGATTTAGGCCTCATTTATTTTTTTAAGATTGAGACGTCTGAATCTGAATACACGTTTGAATATCAAGATGTGTATTAAGGTTAAGATATCTAAATTTGAATACACATATGAATATCAAGATGTGTATTAAGATCCGAATACTAAATGATTAAGATTGTTTGAGTTTTAATATTTGAATATATAAAATTTAACTTTATTTGAAAATTTAAAAACATAAATTCAAATAAAATACTAATTAATCTAATATTTTATTAATAAAATATATAATTTTTAAAAAATATGATAGCTGTTGATGGTGATGGCTAATGGGTGAATGCCGATTAAAGGCGGCGGTTGGTGGTAGTTTTGGTTGATGGTGGTGGTTCAGGATAGTAGCTAGCGGTGATTGGTAGTGGTAGCGATTATGATTGAGGATGGTGGTGGTGGGTGGTAATAGTTAATAATGGCGAGTGGTGGTGGTAATTGTAATTGAGGAAGGTGGTGGTGGGTGGTGGTAGGTTATAATGATGGACATTGCCGGTTGTGGTTGTTGATGGTGATGGGGTGGTTAGTTATAGTAGTTGAGGTGGATGAGTATCGATTGTGATTGAGAATGATGGTGGTGGGAGTGGTGGGATGGTGAGTGGTGATAGTGGTGGTGGTGGCATCGTGATAGTTGATAAAATTAGGCGGTGGCGGCAGTTAATAATGAATATGGATGATAGCATCTTAATGAAATTAAGTCTTTGTTATATATCTTAATCATACAGACCTATTCAAGCCCTTTAAGTGGTTGTAAAGTAAAAAAAATAAACACACTTAATGATTAAGATTCAGACCTCCATTAAGTGCAAACAAATGAGGCCTTACATTAAGAGCTTGTTTGGCCAAGCTTTTAGGAGGTTAAAAAGTACTTTTTTTTCTCTAAAAAAGTATTTTAAAAAAAAATTTAAGCTGTTTGGTCAAGACGGAAAAGTATTTTCCGCCAGCAGCAGAAGCAATTTTACTGCTCTTGGGAAGAAGCAGAAGCAGAAGTAGAAAATTAATTTATTCAAGACAAAACTATCCTCACCATAAATTTATATTTTTCAAATTACCCCTTACTAATTTTAGCTTTTTCTTTTCTTTTTGTTTCTAGTTCTACGATTCTTTTTGTTTCTACTACTTTTTGTATCTTTCCAATTTCTTTTTTGTCTTTTACTTGTTTTTGATTTTTTTCTTTGTGTAATGCCTTGTAACTTTCTAAATTATCGTCTTATTTTTTCACACTAAAGCAAATTATTTACGTCCTTCGTTAGATTATCAATTCTCTTCCTACAAATAATTATTTATAATTTTTTTTTATAGGCTATTAATTATCGAGTTTTAAAATAATTATCGAATCTAATATGTGAAAATACTTACAAATAGGTAATAAATTTATAATTATTTCACATAATCTATTTATTATTAAAAAAAGAAGAATAACTCTCTACATTAAGTCAAGTGATAGTCCCACAGTAGGTCACTTGGCAATTTAGGAGAAAGTTAGTTATGTTAGGTAATAATTAATTTTTTTTAATTATAATTTTAAAATAAATTATACATTATGTGCTGTTAATAATTAGTTACTCTTTTTGAATTTAATCTAAACATACTTAACTATTTGTTTTTACAAAAAAAATAATTTTTATATATTTAAAATTATTTCTATTTTACGCTCAATGGCATCATTCAAGTTTGACACTCAGAATCATCTTGCTACAACTACCATGGCTATACATAATTTATCTTACGACATTCCTCTACCGATAAGGAATTCAACTATTATTCTGATAAAGACATCACTGCAAAGACTGAGGAAGGAGATGGGCCTTCTAGTATCACCTTTAGAAATGTAAGGCAAGTATTCTACTAATATGGAGGTGTTGTGTGATAGAATTAGAGATGAAATTATTGAAAAATATTATCATGTGTAAGTGACTTTGCTTATTATTTCATGGTGGATTATCAATATATATTTGTGGAATAGACTTTTAATTCATACTGAATGATGACAATGAGTAATTATACTAGATAATATTATATACTTTGGTATAACTATATATGTTATATTTATTTAAACCTTTAATATGTGTGTTTACTCTATGTTTTATATTTAAATTAAATTGTGTGATTACTCTATGTTTTATATTTAAATTAAATTAAATAAAAAATAATAAAAGTCTCTTACGATAAATAAATATTTAAATTTATTTTTCTCTTTAAAATAATTATAAGACTTTGATACTATCTTTTTGATAATTTGATACTCAAAAATACTTTTTAAAAAGATTGGCCAAACACAATTTGTTTACCAAATATTGTAAAAAGTACTTTTTAAATGAATTGGCCAAACACAAACTATTTTTTTTTTTCAAAAGTACTTTTAGAAAAAGCACTTTTAAGAAAAAGTATTTTTCAAAATTAATTTTTGGCAGCTTGGCCAAACGGGCTCTAAAACACTTATCGACGTGGAGTTGAATTTTCACAACGATTTGTTTAAAGGCCCGTTTGGCCATAAAAAAGATTCTTTTTTTCGAATTTTTTTTTTAAATTAGTGTTTGACCATGAAATTTTCGATTTTCACTTGATGATAAATTTTAAAATTTTCTGAAATTTTCAAAAACTCCTCAAGCTATGTTTTAAAATTTTTACTTCAGATTACTCATAAAAATTCAAAAACAACCCAAAATTATATTCATGTCCATACACAACTCTAATTTTTAAATACCATTTTACTTAAAAAAATTTCACCTTTTTCCGAAAATTTATAATTCTTATGTCCAAACGCCCACTAAGAATACAATTCCTACTTCCCTTTTGCATCTCAATATTTCCCTCTTAAGCTAATTGAATACTTTTATTAGCACTTTCAGTTTTTCTTTTTTCATTATATACGTAAAATTTTGTAAGTTACAAAACTTATGCATTGACTTTCTATAATATTTGAAAATGATCTTCAAAAGTCATGAATTAAATTGTTTATAGCATGCATCTTCTAAGTCAAGTTTCTTCTTGCACAAGTAATAAACATAGCTAGTTGTTTGAAATTTTTGGTGTGCTGTGGCACGGGCAGTAAATGTGGCTATGATTGTTATGGAATTAATTATGAAGCTGTTTCAGATAATATCTCATCAAGCAGGCAGCTCATCGACAAGCCGTCTTAGCTCAGTGGTAGAGCGCGTGGCTTTTAACCACGTGGTCGTGGGTTCGATCCCCACAGACGGCGTCAATACTTTTGTGTGATCAAGTGTCATTGGTTCTTTTAAGTATGTCATATGCTCCAATAATTCTATGCCATCTTATCTTAACCAACAAAGAAAAATAGGATTGTTTTTTTCTTACCGTGGATATCCAATATATGTCACATGATGTATTATACATTTCTTTTGGTTTGAAAACTTGTCCTTAATACTCAATTCTAGAACATCTTGTGAGTTGTTATATCTATAACTGTCAAAATTGAATAATTGTTCACTAAAACTGACTGTTATATGATGCTCATAAGGTATAAGGTTGACGACCACCTTTTGTATTGTAAGTTTTCTTATAAAAAGTTCTTCACGCCTACCCTTAGAAAGAACACTGATTTTCTTTAGGTTGGTAATTCTCCTGATTGTAAGATCCTTTATGAGTGAGAGTAATAGGCGGCTTGAAGAAAAAATTGTCACTCAGCCCAACCAACCCCTATGCATTCGAGGAATAGGCTGGAACAAAGAAAAAATGTTCAACAGATATGAGACACGTATTAGTAGAAAAAAGGCATGACACGTGGACTATCATAGGTGATACGTGGACCATCAACAAAGTGACAGGCAGCATTTCTAATTAGATGAGTTAAAAATTTCAAGAACGCATAGGAAAAACACCCCGGGATTTCTCTGGGAAAGGAACTGACTCTGACAGCTGGGAATGAAGAAATAAGAGCAAAATGTATAAAGACCATTAAAGAAGGAAGATGCACGAATCTGTCATAAATAAGGAAGGGAAATCGACATTAATCGCGGTTACGGAAAATCCTCAATCATAAATGCTTCTGTTACAATTATATATGCTAACAGATAATCAAGGCAATTAATGCCATTAACAAGCCCGAATTAAGTATGAAAATCGTTATAATTGTGTACTCCTATATAAGGACTTAGTCCTCATTTGTAATGGTATCTGATTATTATTGAAATATATGCAATTATTCTTTACTTTATTCATAAGGTTTCAACCGCAATTCTGGGAGTGATTATCAATCTATTTTGATTTTTTTCCTTGTTAATTATTTTCATTATTTTTCTTATTCTTCAAATTATAGAGAAAGTGAAGTAAATTTTGATTATTAGTAACCCGATTTCTTCTTGATATTGACTTTGACCGAAAAATCTATTTTTGGGTTAAACAAATTGGCTCCGTTATCTGGAATCTGATAATCTGTTCACTTTCCAAACTTCATTTTTAATGACCAAATATGTCAACCGATAACGAGAACAACCAGTTGAATCAACAAGGTGGAACTCCATCACATCACACACCCACGAGATCTCCTCGGCAATCCCGTGTATGTTCACATGAAAGGTCTGCTTCGCGCACTGATGGTAAGCATGGAGGCGACCAAACTGTTGAACAGGATATTCTGAAGTAATTGATTGCAGAACATGTGAATGATGCACTGCGGGCTTTTGTCAGAGGAATACCTAACGCTTCACAAACTCCTCCACCAGTTAATACAACAACTTTGGAGAACCCACTTTTGGGGCTTGATAACTCTGGAAGTGGAGAAATTCCCAATGAATCTCGTGATAGAGGGTCAGGTACACCAAATAATTCTAGTTTACAAAGTTTAGTGCTAACTTCGCAAAAACAGCTGAAGGAGCAAAACGAGCGTATAGAGCAAATACCTGGCGTATCTCCCGTGATCAAAGGTGTGAATATTGACAAGTATTCACAACAACCCTGGAAGCCAAGTGCAGAACCTTTACCCATTCTCAAAAAGTTTAAAATGCCTGATATTCTCAAATATGATGGGACGTCTGACCCTCGAGATCATGTAACCGCGTTCACTATTAGTGTGAAAGGCAATGATTTAACTAAGCAAGAGATTGAATCAGTTTTGGTTAAAAAGTTTGGCGAAACTCTCACAAAAGGAGCGTTAACATGATATACTCTCTTACTTGAAAATTCCATTGATTCTTTTGCTGAGCTTGTAGATTCATTTATAAAAGCATATTCGGGGGCTCAGAAAGCTGAGAAAAGGATGGAAGACATCTTCAAAGTTAAACAAGGGAGTACTGAATTGCTCAGGAGTTCGGAGATAGATTCCAACGAGAGAGGATGATGCTGCCTCGAGTGCCTGATAACTGGGCGACTATAACATTCGTGAGCATCAAAGACATCAAAGACACATTTGTAGAAGGAGTCATCAAAGACACCTTTGCAGAAGGAGTCATCAAAGACACGAAGTTCCAAGTAATAGATGCGAATATGGCCTATAATATAATCTTGGGAAGACTATGGATTCATGATATGGGTGTTTTACCGTCCACGTTGTATCAGGTTATCAAATTCCCTTCACAGTGGGGAATCCGACAAATCCGCGGAGATCAACAGGCTTCATAAAGTATTAATTTGATGGTGATTGCAAACATAACAGCCAACGATGCAGATACAAAATAGCAGTTAAAGAGTTCAGTTGAGGATACTATTGTTCATACCTCAACTGAAAACACACAAGGGCAAACTGATGTCAACTCAAGACCTGATATGATTCAAGAGCTAGAGGAAAATGAGAATATTAAAACAACAACAGAGGAGCTCGAAGTTGTAATACTATTTGCCCACTGGCTAGACAGAAAAGTTTACATCGAAGCAAATTTGAGCCCAGAAATGAAATGTAAGTTAATTGAATTTTTACATGCTAACGCAGAGGTGATGACTCATAAGCTAAATGAGGATCCATTACACCCACCTGTCAAGCAAAAGAAAAGGAAGCAAGGGACCTTAAAAAATTAAGTGATCCAGGATGAGGTACAAAAACTTTTGAAAATTGGTTCAATACGAGAGGTAAAGTACCCTGACTAGTTAGCTAATACTGTTGTGGTTCCAGAAAAGACTGAAAAATGGAGAGTCAGTGTAGATTATACTGATTTAAATAAGGCTTGTCCCAAAGATTCATTTCCTTTATCGCATATAGATCAATTAATTGATTCTACCGCAGGTCATAAACTTTTATGTATTTTAGATGCATATTCTGGTTATAACCAAATAAAAATGGACCCTCTAGATGAGGAGAAAACTCCATTTATCATAGACAGGGGGATTTACTGCTACAAAGTCATGCCATTTGGCTTGAAAAATGCTGGGTCACATATCAGAGATTGGTGACCAAAATATTTCAAGAACTCATTGGAAAAAATATGGAAGTCTACATAGAAGATATGTTGGTCAAGTCAACACAGGCGGGGGATTTTCAACATTTGTCTAAGACCTTTGAAATTCTCCACAAGTACAACATAAAGTTAAACCAGGAAAAGTGCACTTTTTTCGTGGCTTCAGGTAAGTTTTTAGGTTTTCTTATTTCTAACAGGGGTATTGAAGTAAATCCCACACAGATCAAAGCTATTGAGAAAATACTAGATATAGTCACGAGCAAGAAAGAAGTGCAAAGATTAACGGGCAGAATAGCAGCTCTGGGAAGGTTTATATCAAAGTCATCGAAGAAAATTTTTAAATTCTTCTCAGTGTTGAAAAAGCAAAATCAGTTTGAGTGAACTGATGAGTGTCAACAAGCTCTGAAGAACTTAAAAGGCGTATCTATCAAATTCACCTCTGTTAGCAAAATCAAAAGACGGAGAGAGGTAGCTCATTTACCTCGTTGTGTCAGAAGTAGCGGTAAGCGCGGTATTGGTACGTGAAAAATAAAGGTAACAGTCTCTAATTTACTATGTTAGTAAGTCTTTACTAACTGCTGAGACACGGTATCCTTACCTAGAAAAACTTGCTTTAGCTTTAGTTATGGCATCGAGAAAGTTACGACCTTACTTTCAGTGTCATCCTATTTCTGTTATATCTGTTTTTCCACTAAGGATCATATTGCATAAATAGGAATTATTAGCTAGATTAGCTAATATGGGCAATAGAACTCAGTGAATATGATATTATATATCAGCCTAGGACCGCAATATAATCGCAGGTGTTAGCAGATTTTGTACCAGATTTTAGTCCAAACCTAGTTCTTGAAGCAGATAAAGAGCTACAAGTATTTTGCCGGAGCTAATCTGGGGACTTGGACCCTATTTAATGATGGTTCCTCAAATGTTAAAAGAGCAGGTTTGGGTATTGTTCTAATTCCACCATTGGAAAAAGTCATAAGACAGGCAATAAAATGCTATCTAATTACTAACAATGAGGCAGAGTATGCAGCTGTGATTGCAGGTTTGGAATTGGGCCGAGAACTTGGTATTGAACAAATTGTGATCAAAAGTGACTCGTAGCTGGTAGTCAATCAAATTCAAGGGACTTGCATGGCCAGAGAGACACGAACACTGCAATACCTCGAAAAGGTACGAGAATTGCTTAGACAATTTCAGACATGGAAATCCGTACAAATACTCAGGGAGGAAAATGCAGAAGCAGACGTGTTGGCAAATCTCGCGTCTGCCGCTGATGCAACAAACACAGAAAATGATGTTTTGGTACATTTGTTTTATTCAGCTCTCAACCAAACCAAGAGTGAGGTAAATTTCAATAATTTAACTTAGGATTGGAGAAATGAATTTGTGAACTTTTTGCAGTATGGCATTTCGCCTGAGGATAAGAAGAAACCCCAATTGTTACGGTTGAAAGCTGTTTAGTACTGCTTAATTTGCGAAAATTTATATCGCAAAATATTTGGTGGACCTTTAGCATGGTGTCTTGGACCATCACAAACGGAATATGTAATGAGAGAAGTACATGAGGGGCATAATGGAAATTATGCCAGGGGAAGATCGTTGGTGAAGACATTAATAAGGACATGATATTATTGGCCAAAAATGGAAGAAGAAGCAGAAAACTTCGTAGCCAGGTACGATAAATGCCAACGATATGCCAATAATATGCATCGACCAGCGGAACTGTTGCATTCAGTCATATCACCATGGCCCTTCATGAAATGGGGGATGAACATCGTAGGGCCTTTTCTCCAAGCTAAGGGAAAGGTACGATTCTTGTTAATTTTAATGGATTATTTCTCAAAATGTGTAGAAGTAGGTGCCTTTAAATAGGTGCGAGAAAAGGAAGTTATGGATTTCATTTGGAGAAATATTATATGTCGATTTGGAGTTTCAAAGGAGATCGTTTGTGACAATGGCCCACCATTCATAGGTGCGAAAGTCACCGATTTCTTCCAAGCTGGCAGATTAAACGAATTACTTTCGCACCATATCACCCATCGGCTAACAGGCAAGCTGAGTCGACAAATAAGGTTATCATTAGTAACTTTAAAAATCGATTGAAAGAATCAAAAGGCAAATGGCCAGAAGTACTATTGGGGGTGCTCTGGGCTTACCAGACAACGAACAAAAACTAGTACGGGTGAGACCTCATTTTCACTTATGTACGGGACGTAAGCTTTAATTCTGGTGGAGATAGGCAAACCAAGCACGAGGTACACACATACCACTGAAGCAACAAATGAGGAAGAGTTACAGGTAATTTTGAATTTGATAGAAGAAAGGAGGGAAGCAGCACTAATTCGGATGGCAGCTCAAAAGCAGATGATTGAACGATACTATAATAGGAAAGCCAATTTGAGGTACTTCAAGATTGGGGACTTTGTCTTCAAAAAGGTATTCTGGTCAACAAAAGCGGCAAACGATGAAAAGTTGAGTCGAAATTAGGAAGGCCCATATAGGTTAGAGGCATTGCTGGAAAAGGAGCATACGAGTTGGAAACCATGGATGGCAAGCTGTTACCATCGAATTGGAATGCTGTCTAATTGAAGAAGTATTTACTTCTAAATGAGGTTAATACCCACGGTCAGGTATCACGCAAGTTCGATTTTATTTTGTTCATTTGAATTTTATTAACCATTTTAGATGATAGACAAAAAGCTGGCCCGTACCAAATGATGATATTAGACCCGAAAGACAGCGCAATACTGGTTATTCCCGGTCTAGGTTATAAGTTTTCTGATGGAAAAAGGGTTATGAAATCATCATTTAAAAGTTTATCTCCGAGTCCTGTTGGCATTTTTCTTTTCAAGAAAAGGACCAAAAGAAAGAAGTTGATCCAGTGTTCGAGATTTCATGCTTCAATGCTACAAAGGGCGATGCTACCATATTGAGCATGTTGCTGGAGAAAAAGATCAATATATTGCTTCACTGGGGGGACTATGCATATAGAAGGTTACACAAGGAAATAAGATGTATACCAAGAGCATAGTTCAGCTTGAATTAAAACCTTGAAGAAACTCTTGACGAAAAATCAAAATATTTCAAAGGCGTTCAAGCTCGCAAAAAGGATGCAAGATATTCCCACGAGCTTCGAGATTAAGGCCATAAACTTAGTCACGGGATAATGTACCTGCATTTTTAAACCTACAACAATAAAAGCAGTTTTGAAAATGTTGTACAAACAATTATGAAAATGGTGTACAAATTTACTTATATGAAAGTTCAAAAAATAAAACTTTCTCAAATTATTTCATGTTTTATTCTACTTTATATTTCATATCTATACACCAATATGAAGATGAGACATCATCTTCATCAGTGTTGTTAATATAAAAGGGCCATCTTTTATAAAAACTCGTGTATATTGAAATTTATAAGTGTGGATTTTGACCATTTAGTAGCTCCTTTTTGCTTTTGTTTTAGTTTGATAGTATAGATTTATGTTCCCAAAACTAATGAAAGTATGCAAATTGCAGGAATGTTGGAAGTTTGGGATCCCATGATGAAATCCGATTAAAAAGGAATGTTCCGACTCACAAGGCAAGAAGGGACGCAGAACAAAAGATGTGCGGTCCACAGAGGTATTTCTGCGGCCGCAGAAGAAAGTGTAAACCACAGAATTCCCTCTGCGGTCGCAGAACAAGTGAAGAAGCCGAGCTGAGTTTTAGCTAATGTGCAGTCCGCACATGAATTGTGCGACCACAGAACAAGGTCTGCACTGATAAAGAATTCAAAGTTCAGAGAGTGTGCAAATGACCAACACTTGAATCCTTGCTCGAAGTGTGGACCACACAAGAATTGTGCAACCGCAGAAGCTACATTGCAGCCGCAGATCCCAAGTCCATGCAAGCTGAAGTAATCTGCGGACCGCACAAACCTCCCGAGGGACCTTTTTGTTAGTGAATTTTGGGCCACTGTAAATAGACGAGAATCACATTTTTAGGTCATGCTTTGAAGTTTGAACTGCTGTAAACGTTGTATTTTGCTATTTTAGGAAGTTTGTGACTATTTTAGGATTTAAACATCATATTTTATCAACTTACTCTTAGATTATGAGTTTAATTTGTGTTTCTTGTTTTGTTTCTTCATTTCTCACCATGAGTAGCTAGATTCTTACTAGGGTTGTGACCCAACCCTAGTGTATAAACCTTTTAGGTATTTACTTTAATGCTTGTTTATGATTGAGGGTTGATTATTTAGCCTAGTTTATGCTTTAATTTTAGAATTAATGGTTGCAAATATTGATTCATGCCTATTTGACTTCGTCTTTGCTTGAGAAAGAGCGACCTAGTCTAGAAAAACTTGGCTAACAAGAACATGGGGTATTAAGAGTTTAATTAGCCTAATTAAAGGGTTTGAACTAGAGATAGTGAGAACCCGACTTTATCTCATATCAACTATTTAGCTTGATACCCATTTGGGCTTGAGAAAGCCAAATTAGGCAAAATCACTCTATGACTGAGAGGTATTGAGTGGGTAACTTGGAGTTGAGAGCTATAATACACCTCGATCAATAAAATAAGTGTTAACGTATTTAACCCATCAGACGAACACCTAGGTTAACGTCACATCCCCAGGCTTTTTAACCCTTTGGAAAACAGCAAAAACAATCATTCGCATTCTACTATATTCTCTTTATTTTATAATTGTTAGAGTAAAATTAGAAATAGAAATCAAAATCCTTTGTTTGAAAATGCAATCTAGTTGTTCCATTTGATTTCGTCAAGTGGATACCCCTAACACCCATATTAAACTCCCTGTGAAAATCGATCCTAACACTTGTTGGGTACTATTCTTCCAACGACCATTTCCACTTACTATTGAGTGCATATTGGATGTGGATCAATTTTTAAATCATTACTGGGGGAGTCAAAACGGTGTTAGCTATATTTGTGTGAGAAATTTTATTTACAATCGTGATGAACAATGAGCTCGAAAATTTTCCTTTGGGGGAATTGGACGGCAAGGAGGAGCAAGTAGAAGAGGTACCTCGTGAGCCACAAGCCAATCGGAGAGGCGGGGTACCTCATGACAATGTGCCCGTTCCACCCCCACCTCCACCACGAGCGGCTCCACACTAGATATTGCCCAACGAAGGTTATGCTAGTGCAATAGTCCCTCCCCATATTAGGAAGGGCAACTTCCAAATAACCAATGTGATGCTCACTTTGCTTGAGCAACGAGGTTTCTTCACCGGTGCTCCAACTCAAAATACTTATAAGCATTTGAAGGGCTTTGTGGATACATGTTAGGGGAGCAAGAAAACTAATGTTTCTGAGGATGCATTGAGGCTAAGAATTTTTCCCTTCTCTCTATGGGGGAAAGCTTTAGATTGGTTGGAACGGTTGCTGAAACATTCAATTCACACTTGGGATGAGTTGGCGGAAAAGTTCGTTGCTAAGTTTTTCTCTCCTGGGCACATGGCTACACTTCGAGATGAGATCTTGACATTCAAGAAAGAGCCGAATGAACCACTATAGAAAATATGTGAACGCTATAGGACAATAGTTAAGAAATGTCCCAACATGATATGATGGAAAACATGATTCAAAAAACCTTCTATCGTGGGATTAACACAACCAACAAATGTGTAGTGAATCAACTAGCCAGTGGAAACTTTATAACTATGCCTTATGCAGAGGCGTGTGAAATCTTTGATGAGATGGTGGAAACGTCGTCGGCTTGGCAATCCCGGGCCAGTGGAAGTCCACAAGGTGATCTGAATATAATCCACCTTCACAAAGAATTGCAAGACCATGGGCAAGCCATTGCGAATTGACCACTACCATGACTCAACTAGCAAAAGCTCGACTAAACTAAGTGCAAGCTCCTAAGCAAGTCAATGCTATGGAGGGAGTGAGTATGATGGTGAACAAGAGGAGGACTAAGGGTCCATAAGTGCAAACTCGAGTGGAGAACTATGTGAAAGATGATGGTGGTTTTGAGAAAGATGATTCCTATAATTAACAAGAAGAGGAAGTGCAATGTGTGAACAATTTTCAAGGGCAAAGAAACAACTTCCAAGGCCCAAGCCAACAACAATGGCGATCACAAAACAATCATGGCAATTTGAACTCAAACAATAAAAGGAATTTGCATAACAATAACAAAGGAGATTGGAGTGGAAACAACCAAGGAAATTGGGGAGGCAACAATCAAGGTGGATGGAGTAACAATCAAGGCAACTAGGGATCGGGTTTTCAAAGGCCCCCGATGTACCAACAACCGAGCACCCCACCTCCTTATCCTTCCCATGGTTCAAGTTCTTCAAACAATGATATGGGACTTATTGAACGTATGTTCAAGCAAATGATGGAAAAGAATGCCGATTCGGATGCCCAATTTGCCTCACACAACACATCAATCCGTAACTTAGAAGTTCAAATGTGGAAAGTCCGTCGAGCTCTAAATTCTCGTCCTAAGGGGGCACTACCAAGTGGCATGGTGGTAGATTCAAAGGGTGATAACAATATGGGGCATGCCATGACAGTTATTACAAGAACTGGAAGAGGCGGTAATGCACCCACACCAAGTGGAAGGCGACTTGTTGATGATGATCAAGTGATGCAAGAAGAAGAGATCCCAAACAATGTTGTTCAACTCAATGAGGAAGTTTGGATTGATATTGATGATAGTGTGGAAGAGACTTATGAGGAGGTGAATCCGTCTAAGGAATCATTATTGACATACTGGAGCCGATAGTGCAAAAGGATAAGGCACCATTGCCTAAGCCTCCACCTCCATACCCTCAAAGGCTTGCCAAGCAAAATGGTGAGAACTAATTCAAGAAGTTCATTCAAATGATGAAGAATCTTTCAATCAATGTACCATTGGTCAAAACTTTGGAACAAATGCCCGGTTATGCAAAGTTTATGAAGGATCTTGTGACAAAGAAGCGATCAATGAATTTTGAGACCATCAAAGTCACTCATCAAGTGAGTTCAATTATGCATTCAATGGCTCTTAAGTTGGAGGATACCGGTGCTTTCACGATTCCTTATACAATTGGAAGTGCCGAGTTTGCTAAAACTCTTTGTGATCTTGGGCAAGTATCAATTTGATTCCCTATTCGGTTTTCAAGAATCTGGGAATTGAGCTACCAAGAACCACCTCTATGAGATTGCAAATGGCTGATCGTACCATGAAAAGGTTTTTGGGGGTGATTGAAGATGTTTCGGTCCGGGTTGATAAATTTATTCTTCCGGCAGATTTTGTCATTCTAGATTGTGAAGTTGATTATGAAGTGCCAATTATTATTGGGATACCTTTCCTTGCTACGGGTAAGTCTCTTTGTGATGTTGAAGCCGGAGAACTCACTTTCTGGGTTAGTGATGAAAAAATAGTATTCCATGTGTGTAAATCCATGCGGCAACCAAATAGCAATGAGGTGTGTTCTTTTGTGGACTTGGTGACTGATGTAATTGTTGATGATACAAGTACTACAATTAATGTTGGTGATATGTTGGAGGTCGTTTTGCTCAACTTTGATGATGACGAGATGGATGACGCTCATGGAATGTGTGAACTCTTTGCAAGGAATGAGGTCTTACAACTATGCACCCCAGAATTGTTCTTGGATCTTGAAAATAGGAAGACTCATCCTACAAAGCCTTTTATTGAAGAGCCACCTACCTTGGAATTGAAGCCATTGCGTCCACATCTTCGGTATGAATTTCTTGGCTCTTGTTCTACTTTACCGATTATTCTTTCCTCTTGTTTGACTAACGTGCAGATAGATTCAACATTGGTGTTCTACAAAAGAGGAAGAATGCTATTGGGTGGACCTTGGTGGATATTCGGGCGATAAGCCTCGCCTTTTGCATGCATAAGATCAAGTTGGAGGATGACGCCAAACCATCTATTGAACATCAAAGGAGACTCAATGAGACTATGCAAGAAGTTGTTAAGAAGGAGATTATCAAGTGGTTGGATACTGGGGTTGTCTACCCCATCTCTAATAGTTCATGGACTTCTCCGGTTCAATGTGTCCCAAAG
>MCJB01048407.1:33600-97994 GCA_002018475.1 Nicotiana obtusifolia | reverse complement strand
GGGGGGTAGGGTGGAGCTTATTTGATACATTGGTAAACTTTGGATACATTTGGTCTGTAATAATTTGATGACACTCTTTCTTTTCTTATTTGTATTTATCTATCTTCTCTCTTTTTTCTTATGTATATTTATCTATCTTTAGTAGTTATTGCTCATTTGCTTCTTTAGTTTTTTCATTTTAGTTCTTGTTTTGTTAAGTAGCTTCTTTTTATGCTTTAGTAGATAATAAGCTTTTGATTTTCTTAACGCCATCCAAAGGTAGTTTTTGTGTGAACCGGGTGACTCGTCCCAACGATGGATGGCATGACGACCTTCTTAAGGGAATACAACCGTTTTTATGTTTAGATAATAATAGTAGTAGTAATGAATAAAAGACCTAATCAAGTCATGCCCGAAGAGTCCGATAATAGTTGTAGAACTTGTCCCGAATGTGTTTCAAGGTGAAATCCTAAGTTTTGTTTGGTTTGAGAAGTGAGTGTAGGCTTTCCTTGGCCCGTTTGAACTTTCTATTGCCAACCAATATCGTTATCCCTAGTCAACCCCTTTTGAGCGTCTAGATTTTCTCATTTGATAACCATGTTGTCACGGCCCAATTCCTCCTATAGGCCGTGATGGCGCCCAACGTCATCGCTAGGCAAGCTAATGGTGAACTAGCCGTATGTTTATTCCTTTTAATAATTTCAAAGTAGTTGATTTTTATTTATTAAGTAAATAAAAAGTGGAAAATTTAATAAAGTAAAGAGTAAACTAATAAAAGAGCAAATATGATGAAATAAATACTCAAAAGTCATAAAGTGTCTACTAGCATATTCCAAAGTCCCGGTGTCACAAGTGTATGAGCAACTAGTAGAATATACAAAACACCTAAGCTACTGTCTGAAAGTGAGATAGACAGAAAGTAAATACAGAAGAGAGAGACTGAGGGTGCTGCAAAACGGACTCAGAGAGCAGCTCATCACTAAGCCTCCGGATAACGGGGGTGCGCGCCTGAATAGAAACCAGACGCACCTGCCTCCTGCACGATTACTGTAGTAGTGTAGTACAGTGGTGTAGCGTGAGTATATAAACAACATGCACCCAGTAAGTATCTAGTCTAATCTCGAAAAAGTAGTGACGAGGGGTCGACATCGACACTTACTATGAGCCAGTAAGTAAAATACAGAAATTTTAAATATGTGGATAATAATAACACAATAGCAAGCAGTGAATAAATGAT
The DNA here is from genome assembly GCA_002018475.1 of Nicotiana obtusifolia. Taxonomy (NCBI): domain Eukaryota; kingdom Viridiplantae; phylum Streptophyta; class Magnoliopsida; order Solanales; family Solanaceae; genus Nicotiana; species Nicotiana obtusifolia. Next base: position 96,778 of record MCJB01048407.1, on the reverse strand, counting down.
TCTTTAATTGATAGTAAATTTCAAACTCTCCAACTAATACTAGTTCCAAATCAATTTCGGTCTTTGTATAGATTATAACTTCTCAAGCCATAAAATAATATCAAGTGTAATCGGGTTTCGAGTATTGCCATGCACGATTTATGCCAAGGTCCTACGGCCCGATCCAAAATATTGTGTGCACTGCCGAGGGTCGAATGACACGAACCATAGATGCATCTATTATACTGCCGAGGCGAACGACCTGCTCCCATGAGAGTAGAGAAGTATACCTCGCTCACAGAAGTACTTGCGACGCGAGAGGACATGGATTTCTCAGAGTTATTATGTATTTCCTCAAATCTTCCCAAAAATAAGAAATCTAAAGCAACTTTGAAATCTCTAGCCTCAGCTCTATTCAAAATAATTAATATGCATAGTAAACACAATGGTACAATTAAGGCATGATGTGGATCTAAAACCACCCGTACATATCGTGGAATATAGCTATGCACGGACTCTCATCACATAGTGCGTACGTAGCTCCCCACACAAGTAATACACAACAAGATACACCTAAAGGGATGAGTTCTCTCTTACAAGGTTAAGCAAGAGACTTACCTCGTTCTCAAGCTCACTTCCGATCTACAAATCCGCTCTAAATCCTCAACTTGGTGCCAAACAACCCGAAAGTAGTCAAATAATATATAAATTAATCAATATACACTTACAAGTTCATAATTTAACTATTAGAGTAATTACCCAACCTAAATTGGAAGATCCCTAAAATTCACCCCAGGCCTACGTGCCCGGATTTCAGAAATTTTTGAAGATAATTATTACCCATAACCTCACGAAATCAAATATATAATTTTCACCCAATTCCATAATTATTTTCATGGTTAAATCTCATTTTTATCAAAGCCCAGGTTTTTCAACTAAACCCACTATTTTTACAATTTATGTGTTAAGAATCTACCCAAAATGCATGTATTAAACTCATCTTATATAGAAATGACTTACCTCAATGTGTTAGGTGAAAACCCGTCTTCAAAGAGCTCTAAAATTGTCCAAGAAGTGAAAGAAATGAACCAAAATAGCCTAAGTCCCGACATTAAATTGACCTTAATGCCTTTAGGGTTTTTCGCACCTGCGATCGCACTGTCGCACCTACAGCTCCGCTTCTGCGGATAATATCATCGTAGGTGCGGACCATGCCCAGGTTTACCATTCTCGCATCTGCGGGTGAAGCCTCACTTTTTCGAGCCTGCTTCTACGGCGAATGCTTCACACCTGCGAACCCAAACTGTCTGGTCCCCTTCCGCCTCTGCGATCGACTTCCTCACACCTGCGAGTTCGCAGGTGCGGCTCCTGCTCCGCTTCTGAGACCACTGGCCAAGCCATGCAGGCTGCTTCTGTGGTCAATAGCTCGCTTTTGCGAGCTCGCACCTGCAGCAGATTCTTCGCAGGTGCGATTGCACCAGAACCTCTATTTCTCCAGCTCTCTTTCCAAGCTCAACCATGTTTCGCACATCGTCCAAATAGCACCTGAAGCCCCCGGGGCCTTGCCCAAACATACCAATAAGTTTGAAATCATTAGACAGACTCGCTCGACCCCTTAGAACATGTCATCAAAACTAAGAATTTCACCCCAAACCAGATCAAATCAACTCATGAACTTTAAGTTCTTCCAACTTACTCCGACTGCACTGAATCATACTTAGACTACTCGGAATGACACCAAGTTTTGAGTGCAAGTCATAAATCACCATACAAAACTCTTCCCAGGCTTGGAATCCCAAATGGACCTCGATAATGCAAAAACCTACTTCAAACCAAATTTAAAGAACTTGAAAACTTTCAATGCACCAACTTTCAATATTAAGCTCCGAAACTCTCCCGGGTCATCCAAAACCATCTGAACATACGCCATAGTCCAAAATCATCATACAAACCTATTGGGACCATTAAATCCCTATTCCGAAGTCGTTTACTCAAAATGTTGACTCAAGTCAAACTCAACTATTTAAAGCCAATACTAAGGAACTAAGTGTTCCGATTTCAGCCTGAACCCTTTCAAACCCGAACTAACCATCTCCACAAGTCATAAAATAGTAAAAGCACATATGAAGAGTCTTATTTAGGAGAATGGGATCTAAAAAGCAAAACGACCGGTCGGGTCATTACAATATTATAAGCCTTTACCCGTTTTATCGTGACCCTCTCGTGGCACCCGGACTTTCCTTAACACTCTTGTGAAATAAGTGGATTAAAGCATAAGTTTGGGGGAGAGATGAGGAATTTTAAAAAGTTATCAAGGCGCAAAAAGAGAAAAGAAATGATCTCTATGAAAAGAGAAGGCAAGAAAAGAAAAGAACAAAAAGAAAGATGCAAAAAAGAGAATAAGTGGAAGGGTTGATAGATTCAAAAAGAGGTAATGACCCCTAAAATGATCATAAAAAAGGGAGAAAAATAATGAAATTAACAAAACAAAGAGTGATGTCAAGCTCTCTAACCCTCAATGAAAATAAAATGCCTCTAACAATTGGTAATTGTGAGCCGAGAAATGAAAATGTGGAGTTCTTAAGGAAATATTTAACCACTTAACCATATGGTATCATACCCTAATCCAAAAGACTTCATTACAACCCGAAAGAAGTCCTACTCGATTTCGAATTGAGTGAGCTTATATTATTGGTGATCTACATGAGGGGCAAGCCTATGGTACTTGAAGCGCACTTGTGACATTCTCTTGTGAGAGATGAGTGAACCTTTCATGAATCTTAAGATTGAGTGCTAATTTCTTAAGTGAGCTTGGCAAATGGAAAGTAAAGGAGGAAGAGTTTGGAGCCCACCATGACCTACATGATAGAACAAGAGTCCTTGATGAGGAAAGTCAATTCTTGAAGCTCAAATGTCACATTAGAACTATATGTGCATGAATATTTGACTTGTCACCTTGTTGATAATGCATGAGTAGTGTGGGTAATTGTTGGTACCAACTGATGTATGAATGGATCACCATTGACACGCTGAAATGACCTTTAACTCTGAGGAGGTGAGAACTAATTTATTTGCTTGAGGACAAGCAAAGACTTATATTTGGGGGAGTTGATAAGTGTGGATTTTGACCACTTAGTAGCTCCTTTTTGCTTTTGTTTTAGTCTAAACGTATTGATTTACGTTCGTAAAACTAATGAAAGTGTGCAAATTGCAGGAATGTTGGAAGTTCCATGATGAAATCTGACTCAAAAAGGAGTGTTCCGACTCACAAGGCAAGAAGGGGTGCAGAACATAAGATGTGTGGTCTGCAGAGCTATTTCTGCGGCCGTAGAAGAAAGTGCGGACCGTAGAATTCCCTCTGCGGTCACAGAACAAGTGAAGACTTGAAGCCTTGCCTGAAGTGCTGATCGCACAAGAATTGTGCGGCAGCAGAAGTTGCATTGAAGCCACAGATCAAATTGTGTGGCTGTAGATTCCAAGTCCACGCAAGGTGCAACAATCTGCGGACCGCACATGGAATTATGCGGCCGCAGAACCTCCCGAGGGGCATTTTTATTAGCGAATTTTGGGTCAGTATAAATAGACGAGAATCACATTTTTAAGTCAAGTTTCGAAGTTTGAGCTACTGTAACCGTTGTATTTTGCTATTTTAGGAAGTTTGTGACTATTTTGAGGGTATAAACATCATATTTTATTGTTCTAATCTTAAATTATGAGTTTAATTAGTGTTTATTCTTTGTTTTCTTCATTTCTCACTATGAGTAGCTAGATTCGTAATAGGGTTGTGACCCAATCCTAGTGTGTAAACCTTTTGGGTATTTAATTTAATGCTTGTTTATGATTGAATGTTGATTATTTAGCCTAGTTTATGCTTTAATTTTAGAATTAATGGTTCCAAACATTGATTCAAGCCTATTTGACCAGCTTGAGAAAGAGAGATCTAGTCTAAGAAACTTGGCTAACATGAAATTGGGCTAATTAAGAGTTTGATTAGCCTAATTAAAGGGTTTGAACTAGAGATCGTGAGAACTCGATTGGAGCTCATATCAACTATTTAGCTTGATACCCATTTGGGCTTGAGAAAGCCCAAGTGGGCAAAATCACTCTATGACCGAGAGGTATTGAGTGTATAACTTGGAGTTGAGAGCTATAACACACCCCGATCAATAAAACAAGTGTTAACGTATTTAACCCATTAGGCGAACACCTAGGTTAAAGTCACATCCCTAAGCTTTTTAACCCTTTGGAAAATAATAAAAACAATCATTTGCTGTCTAGTTTATTCTCTTTAATTTATAATTGTTAGAGTAAAAATAAAAGTAGAAATCAAAACCCTTTTTTTTGGAAGTGCAATCTAGCTGCTCCATTTGCTTTTGTCAAGTGTATACCCCTAACACCATCGACCTCGACTCTTGTTGGGTACTATTTTTTCAATGACCATTTCCAGTCACTATTGAGTTTGGATTGGACGTGGATCAGAAATCACTGTTTACTAATGCATTTTAAATGCAAGAACAAGCTCGAAAAATCAAACAGCAGAAACCATAATATGCAATAAAAGCAAAAAAGATATTTATATCTTTACCCCAAAAACATGGGCGGTAATTCTTCCAAAAAAATCCAAAACACATAGTACAATTCCAACAAAAACCAAACGAAAACCAACACTTTCAATAAAAAGTCAAGAAGGGAAGAACTAGGGAGGATCATCCATGGGAAAAGAAGGATTAACTTGAGAAGATGAGGGTTGAACATCGGCTTCACCAAGAGTAAGTCCATCCCCATCATCCTTGGAACCTTCGTCCTCGGGTGTGGAGAAGCTTTGACACTGCTGAGTCTGTTTAATCGTTTCTTTAGCCTCTGCAATCTCAGCATTAAGGTCAAAACCTCCCTGGCTAGCTTCAGTTAAAGTTTCTAAGCAAGTGTTCAAAAAAGCCTAGCTAATATCAAGTGTTGACTTGTCTTCAAGGGCTTCGTAATCCTTCTCCCACTATTCGATCTCAGCTTTCAACTCTTCTTTTTCTGCCTCTGAGGCTTCATAAGCTACCTTCACAGGAGCAAGAGAACTCTCAATGAACTGAATCTTGTCTGTGGAGGCACGAAGGTCTTCTTGATTGGGTAAGCATCTGTACCAGATCACCCATGTAAACCTTTTTTTGTTTAAGGAGCTCTTTCAAACTCTTTATCTCTTCAGTAGCCTTAGAATGTTGTTCAGCGAAGGATGATTCCAATATGTCTTTATCTTTCTCAACTTGACTAGAAGAAGCTTTTAAAGCCGTTAGTTCAGCGGAGACCATCCTCAGTTGTTGTTCCAAAGCTACTTTCTCCTCAGCAAGAACGTCTTTCTCCAGTTGAAGGCCTTCAAATTGTTCTTTCCAGTTGTTAGCCTCAGTGCGCAAATTAACTACCTGCTGATCAATCCAAGAAATCATTTTCATAAGCTCCATACCTGTCAAATTGATCTACAAAAAGACAAAAGAAGAGGAGTTATAAATGAGAAAAGAAGGAAAAGTAAGTAAGTACGTAAAGATATACCTTAAGAGAAGAGTGGATGATATCATTCATCAAGGTCAAAGAACTGTGACCCTCTAACTTCTTTCTTTCCGCGGGTCCTAGCAACATCTTTAACCATACGTCAGCTTATCCAGATTTTTCAGCAAATTCTCACCGTCGGGGACTTCAATCAAAACTCTTTTCATACCCCACTTGCCGCTAGAAGGCTCAACTTCTTCATGAGGGGCATCAGTAGGGACAACCATTGGTGTAAATGCAGGCAAAGAAACAGGGGGATTAACAGTAGGTATAACTGACAACACTGGAGGAGAAGCAAGTGGTAACTCTTTGGAAATAGGCCCAAGTCCTTCTTCACCCTCAAATCCATGGGAAAATAACCTTTCAACAGGACTTGAGGGAGGGTTGTCTAAGTTACCAACTTCTTCATCAGAAATATCCAAAGGGACATTCTCTGGCTCATCAATGAGACTAAAATGGATTAAACTTGAAGAGGGATCTTGAGAGACATGGGTTTCATCATCCAAAATCACGCGCCTTCTGACATGCGGTTTCCTCACTAAGAAATCTTCTTCGGTATCCTCTTCATCATCTGACCCATGAGCTTCAGCAATTTTCCTCTTGGAGGAAGATACGCTCAAAATCCGCTCTTGTGCAGAGCTTACAGAAAGCCTGACTGTGGGAACAGATGCGGGGCTGATGCTATGAATGGAAACCCTAATAAAAAAAGGAAAAAAAATTATATACCTTAAAAGCAAAGAACAAACAAAGAGGAAAGACACCATGGGAATAAAAAGGTACCGTGAGTCTTCACTTTCCATTAGAATTTCTGTGAAAGAAATTTCCAAGATCTTTTGTCCATGGGAGCAGTAGACAACATTTTTTCTACCCAAGCACAGGAGTTAGAAATTTCTTTAAAAACTTCTATGGTTGCTGAAAAAATAAATATACGATCATGTAAAGGAACTCAAGACATCAAAAAAAAAAATAAAGAGAGAGAAACACTTACGTGCAAAGTTCCATTTTTCAGGAAAAGACATATTTTCATCACCCACTAATCCACTAGTAGGGGCAGCAACAAATCGAGTGTACCTTCCACGGTCACGATCATCATCGGGGCTAACTAAACCTTTTCACTTCTGGCCATGAGAGAAAAGACAAATTCACAAAACACTTTTGGAGAATAAAGGTGAAGTAAGTGACTGAAGATAAAAAGGGCGGAAACCAAATTCCCTCCATACAATGGGACCGATTTGACCGAGGAAAACATTGAAATAGCGACATAACTCAATAATCACTGGGTCAATGGGAGTTTTAAACCCTAAAGTGAAAGGATAGGTATAAACAAAAGAAAATCCAGCATGGTAAGAAGTTATTCCTTGGTTGGCACCAGGAATCAGAACTAAAAAATCTGGTTTCCTAAGACATTCACGTCGAACTAAATAAAGAAGTCCTTGAATGATCAGACTTGGGTAATGTTCAGCATGGTTAAGAGATGCAATCGAAGAAACTTGATTTTTTATGGATTCACGGTCTGACACGAAAGAAAACTCTTGAGGGACAATCTCAGAAATTGTAGGGTCACATATGGGTTCGTTCTGATCCCTACCCTTAGAAGAAGATTTAGGAGTTAAGGGGGCTTTAGACCTAGAAGAATATGGTTTGTAAGAACAACTTTGAGAAGTAGAATTGCGAGTGGATAATAAACTAAGACTCCAGAGTTTGCACCTCTCCTACTCCTAGTAGGGGCAGTAGAAAGAGCAAGTTCATCCACGATCACAACTTTACAAGGGTTTGGTGTTGAAGAAGACATATTTAACAAAGAAAATATAGAGGAAAGATAGAGGAATACGAGGAAAAGTTAAGGAGATGAATGCAAAGAAGAAAGAAGAGGATTTCAAAAATCAAGCATGATGAAGTATTTATAAGGAGAAGCAACCATGATCAAGGTTGGTCATTATGAACTATCATAATAGAACCGTCACTTCGTGGCTGATGAAGCCGCAGAAAAACACTAAAAAAGCGCTGAAAATCGCAGAATCAATCAAGGTGAGACACGTGTATTGAGTATTAAATGGACATGACATATGTCGCATTGGTTATAAATGGCATAATGATACTTGAGAAATGAAGACAAAGAATTCCCGCCATAATTCAGAAAGTGGGGGGATTATCTCCATTGGTGGAACAAGGCATGACACGTGGACTATCATCAAGGTGACACGTGGAACACCAACAATGTGATTGGTGGCATTTCTAATTAGATGAGTTAAAGAATTCGAGAAGCCACAAGAGAAACACCCTGAGATTTCTTTGGGAAAGGAACCGGCTCTGAAAAGTGGGAAAGAAGAAATAGGAGCGGAATGTATAAAGAACATTAAAGAAGAAAGATGCACTAATCTGTCATAAATAAGAAAGAAAAATCGACAATAATCACGGTTACGGGAAATCCTCAATCATAAATTCTTCTGTTACAATTATATATGGTACGGGTAATCAAGGCAAATAATGCCATTAACAAGCCCAAATAGTATGGAAACCGTTATAATTGTGTACTCCTATATAAGGACTTAGTCCTCATTTGTAATGGTATCTGATTATTATTGAAATGTATGCAATTATTCTTTACTTTATTCACAAGGTTTCAACTGCAATTCTGGGAGTAATTATCAATCTACTTCGAATTTTCTTTCCTTTTTTATTTTTTATTATTTATCTTATTCTTCAAATTATAGAGAAAGTGAAGTAAATTTTATCAGTAACCCGATTTATTCTTGATATTGACTTTGATCGAGAAATCTATTTTTGGGTTAAACAAGACAGATAAAAAGGTATGGGATGAGTAGTTCTTTGAAGAGCGAAGTGGGTCCTATAATTCGTGTATTTAAACCTCACTATCTACATATTCACTGCACGAAAAAAGTTTTAAAAAAAAGAAAAAATTTAGAAATTGGGGAAAAATTCGAAATGAAAGAGGTTCTACTATGTATCCTTTTTCGCCTTTCTTGCACTTCCACACAACTAAAAATGGTTGCAGTTATACATCCTGCTGTGTCAGTCGCTAAGGGAGGTCGAATGTATCAAAGTGCCAAAGTCGTGGAGGATAATTAAGATAAATGATAGCTTAAGTGTACACCTAATAAAATTAGCCAAATCAAGGTGGGTTTGAGGTATTATGCTTCCTTAAAATTCTGATGGGTATTTTCATCCTTTTAAAATGGTTTAAATTGCGTTCACATTTGTTAGTGTTCAATTAATCAAAACAAATGCCTTGAACTATTTTAAGGAGAAACTGATTTGAGGCACCTGACTGGTTGAAGTATTAATTATTCTCTGGTTTCGCTCTTCATTATTTTCTTTACATTCCTTTCTACCTTTTTCTTTTCTCCTTTTTTTTTTCTTTTGTTATTTGGTTTTTCTTCTCTCTTTTTATCGGTTATCATTGAAAAATAAGGTATCTTTCACTGTTCAAAAATAGCACTTAATTTCCGTTGTAGTGATAATATTAATTTAGTTTTGTTATTAAGTATTTTTACTTAAGTTTCAAATAATGGTACACTCATACTATATGCCAATCTAAGTTAAAGACGATGTATCACCCATTACTTTAGAATTGTTGATCTAATTATATTAATTAGTACGTGTATGATGTATCTCAAACAATTAAAACTTGGAATTTGGCTATATTTCACTCATCAGTAGCCAATTGTTAAATGAGCCATAACTTGTGTATGAGGTAAAATTGTTGAACGATAGGCGGATGTTCGACGAGTTGACACGTGGAAATAAAGATAAATAAGAGATGAGTAAACAAATAGCTGGCACCGATTACAAATATGTGACTAGTGCTAAATAAGTTCGGAAGGCATTGGAACCAGAGACGAAGACCTGAAAAGAAGATATCGGCTGGAAAAGACAATATCCAATGAGTAGTTGTTACAAAGAATCTTTGCATTAATGCCCAACCGTTATGCAACCATCAAGAGGGGTTTTATTCATATTAAAGAAGAGCTTGATTTGGGGATCTTGTCTCCCTGAATTAAGATATAAATAGAAAAATTTATGTTCATAGTAGGATGAAAAATCATATGTACACAAAAGGTAAAACCTGCTCCTATTCTATTAACAATTTTACTTCTTTCTGTTCTACCTATTATTCTCATTACTAATTTCGGAGAAGCTCATTCCCCAGTCAGCCTTGTATTTTCCTAAATTTATTTTAATCAATTTATTTTTGTTCTTAGTTATTTTATATTCTTGGATCAAATTTATAAACCACGTTACAAATTTAACTATACCGTTTTACGGGTAAACAGTTTGGCGCCCATCGTAGAACAAAGATAATTGTGTTATTATCCATTCATCTATTACTAACGCATTAAGATGATTTTCTTTAGTCAAAGAAAAATCAAATATGTCAGTTAACAATGTGAACAACTCTTTTAATGATGGAACAAATAACGAGTGTGAGGATATGTTCCAGCGTGATGATTCAACCAGTGAAACTCGAAACGAAGGAGATGAGACAACTCTGGTTCGAAGAATGAAATTCTCTTCTTGTGAGAATTCCAACTCCTGATGATATGGACGATGAACCTGTCGTTGAAATAGTAAAAGTTTTTAGAGCGCAATAAAGGGAATTCATGAATTATCTTTCAAGACAAGACCGTGTGATGATGGAGCTAATGAAAGGACTTTCGGTTGCTTCCAATAATTTCAATGGAGGAGTTCAACCCCCTCCCGATATGCTTGCAAATCAAATAGTGCAAAGAATCGGTAACGTCGCTTCGATGGAGGAGTTCAGTTTTAATAAATATCAAGCAGATGGTGGAGGTAGTGGATCTGCGAACAATGAAAATACAAATGATCCTTTTAAAAACAGAGCTGATGATATTTATGAGAGAAATTAATGAACCAATGGATCAAAATGCTAAAGAATTCCATGCTCGGATGGATCAGATCCCGGGAACACCATCGGTGTTGAAGGGACCAAATTCAAAGAAGTATACACAGTTGTCATCCAAACCAAATGTGGTCCCGAAGTTGATTCCAAAAGGACTCAAGATGCCCGACATTCTGAAGTATGACGGAACTTCGGATCCACAAAAACATTTAACAACTTACACTACTGCTGTAAAGGGGAATGATTTGGCCCCGCATGAGATCGAATTTGTCTTGTTGAATAAATTTGGCGAAACCCTAACAAATGGTGCTTTAACATGGTACCCCTTTTTGCCTGAGCATTCAATTGACTCTTTTGAAACGCTTGCAGATTCTTTTATTAAAGCTCATGCCGGGGGCAAGAAAAGTCCAAACTATGAAAGCTGATATATTCATAATTCTCAAGGAGAATCTGAATTGTTACGAGAGTTCGTGATTAGACTTCAAAAGAAGGGGATGCTGCTGCGGTGGTACCGGATGAGTGGGTAGCTGATGTGTTTATCAAAAGCCTCAATCCATTAAGTTCCGATGCCTCCAGGAAATTGAAGGAAAGCTTGTTAGAGTTTCAAGCAACCACATGAGCGGATGTCCATAATCATCATGAATCAAAAATCAAAATCGAAGATGATCAACTGAGTTATTCGGTTTCTTCCAAAGGTGACAATCGCAATTGAAATCAATAGAAGTTCAGAAGTGATTTCGATGCAGATCGGAAGTCTTTCAGGAGTCATTTTAGACTTATGAAAGAGTTGATGGGTGTAGAAATAAAGGTTTTTAGTCATTGAAAAAGTTTGTATCAGATAGGAGGACGGATTGTGGCTAGAGTAGCAGAGATTTACATGAGAAGGAACCATCGGAATCCTGGGATTCAGCATATCCCCGGTTGTCCCATTACAACTTCAATTATTAGCTTGGTAGGACTGGTTTCAGCTATGAGAAACATCAAGGAGGCAAAATTTCCGAAAATAATTCGGTTGGATCCTAATTAAAGGGATCCTAATCTATGGTGTGAATTTCACGGAATGCATGACCACAAAACTGGGGACTACCAGCATCTTCGTGAAGTGGTTGCAGCACTGTAAAGAAAGATCATCTTAGAGAATATTTGAGTGGCCGGGCCAAGAACAACTATGGGAGAAATCATCATGCTATAGAACCGGCCCAATCGGCTGCAAGGTAACTTCGTCTAATAAAAAAAAGAGTTTTGGTGGATTTGAAGTAAATGAGGTGACGTTTTTGGCAGCAAAAAAGACAAAGATATCAGTAAATCATGGAAAGAGAATCCGAGAGGCATTAGAAGATGTTGAATAACAATCGCGGAAGAAGATGGTGATGGCCTTATATTACTGCACAACGATGCTCTGATAATATCACTTACCCGACTCACCCGAATCCTCTCATTAAGAGTTAAGAGATCACAACCATCTCACCTGATCATTCTTCTTTTTTTTGTTTGACCATCCGATTGATATTTGAAGCTCGTAGATCTAGGGGGTAAACCGCTCCTTATTGAATGGTTTTCCATTTGAGGAGTTCGAAGCCGAGACTTATAGTTAACTTAAGAATCTAGGGATCTCAATTTCCAGTTAATCATCTCACATTACTTGGTGGTTGCATATAATCACTAAAACATGAGTAAGCGCTCTAAACTCAGGCTTTACATACATGTCTTCATTTCAATGTGTCAATACAAGAAATCTTATTTTTTTCTCCTAAAAGTGCATTGCCAACTTCATTATACATGTTCTCCCATGTCAATCCTAAAGTAGTAGATACTCCATATCCAAACATCCCATGTCCACATCCCTCAACCCCAAATCATCCCTTTTGTAAACAATTTGAGCCTTATAATGAAAACGCTAAAAGCCTTATTTCTTCTTCGAGCTTTGGTTTTTCCTTGACATTGTTTATCATTTAAACTCGCTTAGGACCAGAAAAATAACATAGCAGTTTGGAGAGTACAAAGTTATAGTTTGAATAGTTTAAAAAGGTGGTGATGACAAGAAGACAAATGAGGTCAATGAGAACTTCATGATAGTGAAAATGTCAGTAGATCCCTGTGAAGATTTCAAGAATCCAATTATTAAAATGGTAACAGAAAACAAGATGGTTGAAGTAGAGGACTTAGAACAACTTTTGATTTGCTTTACGAGTCTCGATTGAAGAAACTACCATACGGTTATTATGGAGGCTTTCACAAAAATTTGACAGGAATTGTCAAGCACCCAACCTCCCTTTTGCTCTTCCTTCGGTTTGCCTCCACGAACGTGCCACTTAGGATAACTTAACTCCGAGGGAGTAATGAAAACCAAAAAAATCGATTGTTAGACTGTAGCTTGCTGCCGAAAAATATTGCTTGATATTCTATCTTAACTGGCTCGTGAGCAACGACGATAAATCCCTATTCTTATCGAAGAGAAGGAACGAGCAACTAGCAAATCTCCCAAGACCTTGGATATATATAAAGCTTAAAAGCATTGAGTAAAGAAATAATCGCAGGCAATGTTGGATCTAATAATAGGTTCACGAGTTAGGTCAAATTCAATGTGTTGATGTCCAGCTATATATACGTGTGAAGAATTACTACCAATAGAGTTAGATATACATTTTAGACTCAATTCAAAATTCACAAGCTTCAAATTTTGGATCCGCGCTACTGAATGAGGTTCCAACTTCCAAGACGTGATAAGTTGTTCTTAATTCATTTGTTATTTCATGTATAGAATTTTTCATATGCGTGTGTGAACTGATATATTGTCTTTTATTCTGCAATTTGGACTTTATTGCTGATTGGTTGCAGATTCATTGCCCTCCGCCAATTTTTGTTTATTTGGAAAATGAATTCGAATAGCTATACTGAGATTTATTGACCAAGAACTAAGAAATGTAGTAACATAAGTCTCTAGATTGTCCTAATTAAACTATTGATATGATTTCAGATCTTTTCTTTGAACATATGTATGCAAGTTGAAATGATAGCATTCACAAGTAGTGAAGTAAATTGAAGTTTTGGGTTACTCTAATTATTCTAATTGAATTGACTTGATTTGAGATTCCCCAGATGCAAACGCGCACCTCATGTGTGGGATCACAGAAGTGAAGGCAGAGATCCCAAGCTTGGTCGCAGAAGTGGAGAAACGTCTGCACCTGCGGGACCGCAAATGCGGTTAAGGGGGTCGCAGGTGCGAAAGCACTAACAGTATTATAGCCGACGAGTTTCGTGATTTTTCTCATTTTTGGACTTTGCGAACTCGGATTGGGGCGATTTTTGAGAGGGATTTTGAGGTGTTTCTTGAGGTAATCACTTGTAATCATTTTTATCAATAGTTTTTGTTCCCCATTGAATTTCCCACCCGGTTTATGTGTTTTTGAGGTATAATTTTGGGAGTTGAGGCTAGGGATTTGGAGAGTTTAATTTGGGGATTTGAGTGATGATTTGGTGTTGGATTTTGGTAAACTTGGTACGGTTTGACTCGTGTTTGAATGGGCTTCCGGATTTTGTGACTTTTATTGGATTCCGAGATGTGGGCTCGGGGGTCGGCTTTGAGTTGACTTTTTGACTTTTGATTAAGAATTTAGTATCTTTTGATGGAATTGATTCCTATAATCTTGAGTTGTTCGTATCGAATATTTTGTGGATCAAGGAATTCGGAGGCCGATTCACGAGGCAAGGGCTTGTTGTAGTAGAGTTTTGCACAATTTGAGATAAGTAACCTTTCTAAACTTGGTTCTGAGGGTATGAAACCCCGAATTACGTGTCATGCGATTGGTGTTGAGGTGACGCACATGCTAAGTGACGGGCGTGTGGGTGTGCACCGTAAGAATTCTGACTTGGTCGACTCCATAGAACTGTATAGTTGAAAAATCTTGTTGTTATCCGTATTTTCACCATGTGTTAGAAAAATTGAGATGTCAGTCATGTTAGAAACCCTGCTTAGGCTACGATTTGGTACTGTTGGGTCCCACAGAGGTCGTGTTACATGTTGAATTATATGCTTAATTTGCCATTTAGTACTCAGTCACAGCTATTATTTGCATATTATATCTCAGCCTCTGTTGTCCTTTATTGATACATTATATCATCATTGTTTAGGCTGATTATCATGATTCTTGTGAGCCCGAGAGATTGGAGAGATTAATAACTGAGTGAGGCTGAGGGTCTATTGTGAGTGATATTCATGGAATCGGGCTACATGCTGCAGTAGGCTTTATTTACTCATGCCAAGACTTGGCTTATTACAGCGCTTGGGTTGGATCAGCCCCTCTGGAGTCTGCACATCCATAATGGGCATCGTTGCTAGCAATTTATTTACATTTGAGCTGGATCTACCCTGGTCTTATTTGCATTTGGGCTAGATCTGCCCTATTCAATGTTGAATGTTTATTGCAAAACCTGAAAGCATGTATAAATTCTTGTACCGTTACTTGTAGATTATGAATTTCTGCGATATCACTGTCATATTTTTCTATAACTTTCCGTACTATTAATGCTGTATGTGGACTGTGAGACTTGAACCCGTTACTACTTTCAGTCCAAAGGGTAGATTTGTTACCTATTGAGTTGGTTGTACTCACGCTACACCCTGCACCTCGTGTGCAGATCCAGGTGTATCTAGTCACGGTGGTTGCTGATTCATAGAGTTCTGACATTCGGAGATCATCGAGATAGCTACTTTGGCGTCCGCAGGCCTTGGCTCTCCTTCCTTATCTTTTAGTTCATTTATTCATTTATACTTTTCAAACAATTTACCAGACTATGTCATTATGTAGATTCTCACGTACTCAGTGACACCCCAATTTTTGGGAAAACTTATGTATTTAGTTATAATTTTCTATCCCATTTTATAAAATTCTTAATTACTTAAACTGTTTTAGTAAATTTCAAGTTGAAAGTGTTGGAAATGTCTGAGTAGTCGGCTTGCCTAGTACATGATAGGCGACATCACGACAGGTTGGGTTTTGGGTCGTGACAAGTTGGTATCAGAGCCCAGGTTACATAGGTCTCGCGAGCCATGAGCGGGTTTAGTAGAGTCTTGCGGATCAGTATGAAGACATCTGTACTTATCTTCGAGAGGCTACAGAACCCTTAGGACACTTCACATTCTTGTATTCTTGTCATGCAGATTTGTTGATTCCGAGAACTAAACTTCTGCTATTCTATTCTCTCACAAATGGTGAGGACACGTGCTACTGGACAGGACGAACGACCACCAATACCACCTACTAGGGCCATGAGAGTCTGGGGTCGTGGTAGAGGCTGCAGTAGGGGCAGAGGTGTAGCTTGTATAGTAGCTAGAGCAGCACCTGCAAATCCACCAATCGCCCCAGCTTAGGAGCGGGTTCTAGATATGGTTGAGGCAGTGGGCTAGCTTAGGTACCATCTGTGCTCATTGTGATTCCAGGCATTCAGGAGGCTTTGTTGCAGATATTGACTGTGTGTACCAGCCTTGCTCAGGCAGTTTCTGTTCAGACCGTGCCAGCCACTTCTCAGGCCAAGGAAGTACTCAGACTCCTACCGCCCGTACTCTAGAGCGGGTGATGCAGGGACTTCAAACCCCGAGGGTACTACCACCTCAGCCGGTTGCAATTTCTTAGGCCCTGGTGGGTCCCATTCTGAATGATGATAAGCAGAGGAGACTAGAGAGATTTGGGAGGCTCCGACCTCCATCATTTAGTGGGGCAGAGTCAGAGGACGCCCAGGTTTTCTTAGATAGGTGCCAGCGGATTCTGAGTTAGCTCGTAACGCAGTTTGGTTGGTTCCCACTGAGAGGGAGAGGATTAGGAGGTTCATTTATGGCCTCTACTATTAGTACCGTATTGTTATGACTCGAGAAAGTGTATCAGGTGCTATGTCGACGAGGTGGTTGATATCGCCCGGCAACTAGAGATGGTTCGTAGTTAGGAGCGTGAGGAGAGGGAGGCCAAGAGGCCTCGTGGTTTGGGTGGTTTTAGTGGTGTTCCTTCTAGGGGATAGTCTTACCACAATTGGGGTCGCCCTTATAGGCTCACTCAGATGTCTCGTCCAATTCATCATGATGCATCATCTAGCCATGGTTCGTTCAGTGCTAGGTCGGGTCAGTCATCTCTTAGTGCTCTCCCAGCTTAGAGTTCATCTCGTGCACCATCAGTTCAGGGTTCATCTGCACTAGGTTCCTCTGGTAGTTATTCTGGTTCATGGAGTCCGCCTCAGTATTTTCCACAATTTTCTGAGAGGGGATGTTTCGAGTGTGGAGAGTTGGGTCATGTGAAGAAGTTTTGTCCCCGCCTTACAAGAGGTCCAGCTCAGCAGTGGAGTCAGGCCATGACTTCTGCACCGGTTACTTCACCATCCGCGCAGCCAGCTTAGGGTAGGGCTCAGGCAGCTAGAGGTCGGCCTGGAGGGGGAGGCCAATCTGGTGGCCGTCAGGCCCGATTCTATGCTATTTATGCCAGGCCAGATGCCGTTGCTTTAGACACAATGATCACATGTATGCTCTCAGTATGCCACAAGGATGCTTCTATATTATTTTACCATGGTTCCACTTATTCGTATGTATCATCATATTTTGCTCGTTATCTAGATATGCCCCGTGAGTCCTTAGCTTCATCTGTTTATGTATCTACGCCAGAGGGCGATACTATTGTTATGGACCGTGTATATCGGTCATGTGTAGTGACTATTAGGGGATCACATACTAAAGTTGATATCTTATTTCTTAGTATGGTTGATTTCGACGTGATCTTGGGTATGGATTGATTGTCTCCATGTCATGCTATTCTGGATTGTCACGCTAAGACCATGACATCGGCGATGTCGGGGTTTCCTAGGATCGAGTGGAGAGGATCTCTAGATTATGTTCCCAGCAGGGTGATTTCATATTTGAAGGCCTAACGGATGGTTGGGAAGGGGTGTTTGTCTTATTTGGCCTTTGTGACGGATGTTGGGTCTAATACTCCTACTATTGACTCTGTTCCGGTGGTGCTAGACTTTCCGGATATGTTTCCTGCAAACCTGCTGGGCATGCCGCCTGACAAGGATATTGACTTGGTGCCGGGCACTCAGCCCATTTCTATTCCTCCGTATCAAATGGCACCAACTGAGTGGAAGGAATTGAAAAAGCAGCTTCAGAAATTCTTGATAAGAGGTTTATTAGGCCTAGTGTGTCCCCGCGGGGGTTCTGTTTGTGAAGAAAAAGGATGGTACTATGCGGATGTGCATCGACTATGGGCAGTCGAACAAAGTTACAATCAAGAACAAGTATCCTTTACCGTGTAATGATGATCTATTTGACCAACTTTAGGGAGCGAGGGTGTTCTCTAAGATTGATTTGAGGTATGGATATCACCTGTTGAAGATTCGGGACTCAGATATTTTAAAGACAGCATTCAGGACCCATAATGGTCACTCTGAGTTCCTTGTGATGTCTTTTGAGCTGACCAATGCTCCAACAATATTCATGCACCTGATGAACAATGAATTTTAGCCTTATCTTGACTCGTTTGGCATAGTATTCATGGAAGTTATCCTAGTGTACTCACGTAGCCAGGAGGAGCTTGCCCAGCATTTGAGGATTGTGTTGAAGCGACTGAAAGAGGAGAAACTTTATATCAAGTTCTCAAAGTGTGAGTTTTGTCTTAGCTCAGTGGCGTTCTTGGGGCACGTGGTGTCCAATGAGGCGATTAAGGTGGATCCAAATAAGATAGAGGCGGTTCAGAGTTGGCCCAGACCATCCTCAGCTGCGGAGATTCAGAGCTTTCTCTGCTTAGACGGTTATTATCATCGCTTCATGAAGGGTTTCTCGTCTATTGCATTGCCTTTGACCAAATTAACCCAGAAGGGTGCTCTTTCCAGGTAGTCGGATGAGTGTGAGGAGAGCGTTTAGAAGCTCAAGATTGCCTTGACCATAGCTCCAGTTCTAGTTTTGCCATCAGCGTCAAGCTCTTATATAGTGTATTGTGATGCTTCTCGGATTGGGATTGGGTGTGTCTTGATGTAGGGGTAGAGTGATTGCTTATGCTTCACGTCAGTTGAATCTTCATGAGAAGAACTACACTGTCCATGATTTGGAGTTGGCTGCCATCGTTCATGCATTGAAGATTTGGAGGCATTATCTCTACGATGTGTCTTGTGAGGTATTTACGGATCATCGGAGTCTCTAACATTTTTTCAAACAAAAAGATCTAAATTTGAGGCAGTGGAGATGGCTGGAGCTGCTAAAGGACTATGATATCACCGTTCTGTATCATCCCGGGAAGGCCAATGTGGTGGCCGATGCCTTGAGTAGAAAGGCTGTGAGTATGGGTAGCCTTGCATTCCTTCCTGTTGGTGAGAGACCTCTTGCAGTTGATGTCCAGGCCTTGGCCAACCAGTTCATGAGATTAGATGTTTCGGAGCCTAGTCGGGTTCTAGCTTGTGTGGTTTCTCGGTCTTCCTTATGTGATCCCCTTTTAGAGCGCCAATATGATGATCCCCATCTGCTTGTCATAGAGGACATGGTTTAGCACGCTGATGCTAATGATGTTACTATTGGGGACGACTGGGTATTGAGGATGCAGGTTCGGATTTCTATGCCTAATGTAGATGGGTTACGTGAGATGATTCTTGAGGAGGCCCACAATTCACTATATTTCATTCATCCGGTTGCCGCGAAGATGTAATTGGACTTGAGACAACACTATATGTGGAAAAGGATGAAGAAGGATATATTGGGGTTTGTAGCTTGGTGCCTTAACTGTCAGCATGTGAAGTATGAGCATCAGAGACCGGGTGGATTGCTTTAAAGGATTGAGATTTCGTAGTGGAAATGGGAGTGTATCACTATGGATTTTGTAGTTGGACTCCCACGGACTTGGAGAAAGTTTGATGCTATTTGGTTGATTGTGGATTGGCTGACCAAGTCCGCTCACTTCATTCCAGTCGGGACTACTTATTCTTTGGAGTGGTTGGCTGAGATCTACATTCGCAAGATTGTTCGCCTTCATGGTGTGCCGGTATCCATCATTTTAGATCGGGGCACACAGTTTACATCGTAGTTTCGAAGAGCCGTGCAGCGAGAGTTGGGGACACAGGTTGAGTTGAGTACAACATTTCACCCTCAGACGGATGGGCAGTCCGAGCGCACTATTCAGATATTAGGGGATATGTTATGCGCTTGTGTCATATATTTCGGGGGTTCATGGGATCAATTTCTGCCACTCACAGAGTTTGCCTACAATAACAACTACCAATCGAGCATTCAAATGGCTCCGTATGAGGCTCTGTATGGGAGACAGTGTCAGTTTCCGGTGGGATGGTTTGAGCCGGGTGAGGCTAGGCTATTGGGTACTGACTTGGTTCAAGATGCTTTGAACAAGGTTAAATTGTTTCAGGATCGGCTTCGCATGGCGCAGTCTAGACAGAAGAGTTATGACGATCGGAAGGTTCGTGATGTTGCTTACATGGTTGAGGAAAAGGTACTGCTCAAGGTTTCATCCATGAAGGGTGTTTGTTATGAGGTTCGGGAAGAGGGGCAAGTTGAGCCCTTAGTATATTAGGCCGTTTGAGGTGCTTTAGAGGATTGGGGAGGTGGCTTACAAGCTTGCCTTGCCACCTATTTTGTCGAGTGTTCATCCATTATTTCATGCTTCTATGCTCCGGAAGTATGTTGGCGATCCGTCTCATATTCTGGATTTCAGCACGGTTCAATTGGATGGTAATTTGACTTATGATGTGGAGCCGGTCGCCATTTTGGATTAGCATGTTTGAAAGTTGAGTCAAAAGACATAGCTTCAATGAAGGTGTAGTGGAGAGGTCAGCCAGTTGAGGAGGCTACTTGGGAGACTGAGCGGGAGATGCGGAGCAGACATCCATGCCTATTTGAGACTCCAGGTACGTTTCTAGACTCATTCTAGGACGAACGTTTGTTTAAGAGAGATAGGATGTAGCGACCTGGCCGGTTATTTTGAGAGTTGTAGCCCCGTTCCCAAATTTTACTGCTCATTTTATGCTTAATAGTTGTTATATGACTTGCTGGGATATTTGGTTCGATTCCGAGAATATTTCGGAATGAGTTGAGACACTTAGTCTCAAGGTTTGAAAGCTTAAGTTGAAAAAGGTGACCGGATGTGAATTATGTGTAAATGGCTTTGGAATGGAGTTTTGATGGTTCTGATAGCTTCGTTGGGTGATTTTGGACATAGGAGTATGTCCGGATAGTGATTTGGAGGTCCGTAGTTGAATTAGGCTTGAAAAGGCGAAAATTGAAAAATTACAGGCTTTGGAAGTTTAGAAGATTGACCGAGAGTTGACTATGTGGTTATCGGGCTCGGATTGTGGTTGCGTGAGTTGGAGTAGGTCTGTTGTGTCATTTATGACTTGTGTGCAAAATTTAAGGTCAATCGGACTTGATTTGACAGGTTTCGGCATCGACTGTAGAAGTTGGAATTCCTTAATTTTCATTAGGCTTGAATTGGGGTACGATTCGTGTTTTGATGTTGTTTGATGTGATTTGAGGGCTCAATTAAGTTCGTATCATGTTTTAGGAATGGTTGGTGTGCTTGGTTGAAGTTCCGGGTGCCTAGGGTGGAGTTCGGATGGTTAACAAATCAAGTTTGGATTTTGAAAGATTGCTGAAGCTCACCAGGTCTGCTGCAATCACAATTGTCGAGTTTTGATTGTGGGTGCGAGTTCACAGGTGCAAGCAGGGGAACGCAGAGGTAGGCAGGAGAGGAGTGTGCAGTGGTCGCAGGTGCGAGGGAATTTTCGCAACTGCGAGGTCACAGATGCAGAGTGAGGAGCGCAGAAGCGGGCTCAGAGAGGAAGCTGTGGAGCGCAGATGCAGAGGGAGTTTCGTAGATGTGGACTTGCACCCGTGCGTGTGGGGTCGCAGAAGCGATGGGAGAGATCCCAGGCATGGTCACAGAAGCGGAGAAATGCCCGCACCTGCGGGACAGCAGATGCGGTTAAATGGGTCGCAGGTGCGAAAGCATTGGCACTGTTATAGCCGATGGGTTTTGTGATTTTTCTTCTTTTTGGACTTTGCGAACTCGGATTGGGGCGATTTTTGAGAGGAATTTTGAGGGGTTTCTTGAGGTAATTATTTGTGATAATTTTTATTCAATAATTTTGGTTCCCCATTGAATTTCTCAACTAGTTTGTGTGTTTTTGAGGTATAATTTGGGAGTTGAGGCTAGGGATTTGGAAAGTTTAATGTGGGGATTTGAGTGACGATTTGGTGTTGGATTTTGCTAAACTTGGTATGGTTGGACTCATAGTTGAATGTGCTTTTGAATTTTGTGACTTTTATTGGATTCCTAGACGTGGGTGTTGTTCCCTAACGCACACACAAGTATACACGATCGACAAGTAATATAGGATTGTAAGTCCAGGTTATCGTACCCACAGGGACTTAATTCAGCTACTTACCAACGGACTAATATTGTTATTCACGTAAGCAAAAATTCAAGTTTAAAATATTGATTAATCTAAACTACAGCTCTAACTTATAACTAGATTATCAAAGAACAAAGTAAGCGTTGTTTAATCAATAGAATCAAATATTCCAGGGTTGTGATTATTTCACCAATCCTATTGTGTTATTATTAACTTTCCTTTCATATAATTCACGTATGGTTGCTAATTAATCGATAAATGTTCTCATAGCCTTCTTCCGAAGTACTATTCGGCTATTCTTAATAAATTAACACCTATATTCCTATGGAATTAATCTATCAAGAACGCAATAAAAACACAATATTCAATTAAGCATGGTGATTAAGTATATTCCTATCCTGAATCCGCCCCCCTTACAAGGTTAAGAACATTCTTTCTCCAATTCTTCTCTAATCTAAACATAGTTTTCCCAAACATAGCATAGATAGTTGATAGAACCTAATTGATGGCCAAACAATTAAGCAATTAAGCATAGAATTGAAAAACAACCATATAATCATGAATTATAATAAAGAAATCGTTAACGTCGAACAACAATATTCATGGCTAATCACAACCCCAGAACAAGGGGTGATTAGCCACTCATGATTAAAGCAATCAAAATATAGAGTATTGAATAAACTATAAAAATACTAGAAAAGGATGAAGAACTGATGATTGATGCTTCCGTGCGATGTTCCGTTGTGTTTTTGCCTCCCAAATCACGTTCTATCTGTCCCTCTTGGGTTTGGATGTGTTTATATAGGTGTTGGGAAGGGGAAGGGTCGAAAATAGTAGACTTCTAGATGAAATAGGACAACTGCCGACGTCGGCGCCCCCCAGGGCGCTGTGTCCAATGCCCTTTCTTTGTCCGCTTTTGTGTCGTTTTGGCTTATTTCTTGCTCGTTTCGCCCCCAATTGCTCCCGACTCATTCCTACATATAAAAACACTTTAATTAAACATGAATCGTAGCAATTAACACCCCAATTTCATAAAACAAAAGCCAAATATGAGGTGATTTACTTAGAAATATATATTTTTTACGCCAAACATCAACACCCCACACTTAGACTCTTGCTCGCCCTCGAGCAATGGGATTATATACCAACTTCCCAGCTACATACACTTAATATCATCATGAAACATTCAACTTTTCATTCAAATCATACTTTTGAACATAATCAACACTAGCAAGTAAGCATGAACACACAATTGATCCATATTCTTCCCGTAAAGTCTACTCAAGAACAATACTTCAATATCATCCAACAACCCAAATGTCACCACCCAACCTCAAGAGCCGACTCGCAACCATTAAACAATCTCAATACATATACTTACCTAACAAGATAACTTACAACATCACCAATTACTCATGAAATCATGTGCCCTTACCACAATTCGAAGAGTGAACATAGATGAATAATATCACACAATTTTGAACAAAATACCCTCACTCTCACACAGAACTCATATGCTTCCCGTAATAGTACCATAAGCTTGCCCGTAGTGTAGATCTCTACTAATTGAGTAGTCAAAACTAAGATCAACTAGGACTTTTAAGGTTGTAATGTAGGCTAGGGAACGGGTAGGATATATTTAGTAATAGTGACTAGTCCTCCTAAGCACTTAATACACTACAATCACAATTCGAGCACTTTTTCTTTTTCAATTACTTCACTTGTCTCATATACACAGCCTTCCTTTTTCAATTAAGCACTTCTATCATTTCAGTAGCACAAATCAATAGGAGGTGTTTTCTATATATTTTTCACTAACATTTTTTTTTTCTCTTTTTTTTTTCACACTCCATATAATTACTCATCAGCTAGTGACTCTCAATTTCAGCTTTAGTTCGCCGACAAGTCCTTTCACGATTCCACTCATAATCAAGACAATCACCAAAGTCTACCCTTACTTCTTTTAGCGACTAAGTGCCTTAGGAGGTAAAGGTTCAAATAAGGTTTAATTCAAGAATAAAATAAGGGAATGACTTGTAATGTAGGTACCAAAGAAAAAGGCCTATATGCTCAAAGGCGCTAGCAACGGACAATTTGATATTCGATGTGACAGGCACATCCATAATCAAACAAGAAAATGCCTATATCATTTCTTAGATTAGCCCAACTTACAATTTCGCTTCAATTAACACACGGGGCAAGTTCTAGACTATACAGGATAGCACAGAGAATCAAAAACCTCACTCACACATTGCACATGACTCAATCACGACGGTTCTGTTCAAATTTCAAGTCAAGCAAGCATACATAATTGAGACAATTAAGCAGTATTTACACTATATGGTATACAAGTCAACAACTGAGAAGGGGTGTCACAAATTGGGCGGTTTTCTTGTTTTCTTAGGTTTACAATTCAACTAAACGGGAACATAGATCATGTGTCATAGCCTATTGTACCAGCATCAACTATGTCAAGAAGTATCTCAACATAACTCAGTTTCTTTCTAAAATAGTCCTAAAAAAATTAATTCGCCCGGTTCGAGCTACATCCTTGGAAAAGAACCGGTGCCTTAAGAAAAACCAAGGAATATTACCTAACTATCCTAAAAATTAAAAATCTTTTTGTTTTTTTAATCAAATTTTATCCCTCAAGAAAAAGATCCATCGTCGGGAAAAATCTGAAATTTTTCAAAAATTGTCAGTTTATACATTAAAATACTAACAGTACAACTATTAAGAATAATAACAATACAACTATTAAAAAGACAAAAATAAAACTAAATCATACATGATATACATTCAGAACACTGACAACACAGGTATTTCCCCACCCCACACTTAAACAATGCATCGCCCTCGATGCATGCAAACATGTAAAACAGAGCAGGGTGAGAAGAAAACTCCCTGTTGCGCTTTTTGGGTTACTGGCGATGTGGTGGAGGAGTTTCCAACGCTTGTACCTTTGCTAATGTTCCATATTATCTTGCAACACAAGTAAACACGAATGTGAGCAATGTGTAAGACATATACCGTAAGTACAACGTCATTAATGGACCCCACACTTAAACTCTAAGCATAGAAGCAAGTGTTTCAATACAAATTATGGGTACTCAAGACTTCCCCAAGTGTCAAAAAAATAAAGAGTGATCATGGCGACGTGAATAGGCGATAATGACAATGGAAGGTAAAAGCTCGACACTTTCTATGCTAGTGCTAGAATATACGTACATTAAGCTATCTTACACAATTATACAACATACATATCCAAGAGTAATAGCGTAAGAAGGTATGCGGCATCAAATTCCTGCCCCTCAACTTGTAAATGTCCCCTGAGATACCCCACACTTAGTTCAAACGCCTATACAAGTGTCGTCGGCTACTCAGACTTCACCGGTGCATAAAAAGTCGCATTCAGGCATTTAAACAAACAGATTGTGTGCATGGAGTGTGTGCTGCAATTTCAACAATGGTGAAGTGTAGTGACCCTCCCGATTTTGACGGAGTAGAGGGAATTCTAGTTTACTACTCCGAGAACACTAATAACCAAGCAATGTCTCATACACAAGTGTACTACCATGAACGGGTAAGAGAAGGAGAAGATATGGGGGGGGTTTTGGGGAAGGGAACATGAACATCCATACAAAATAAAATACATTGAAGAAAATAAAAGAGAAGATGAAGGAGAAGATGAAGCTTAACATACCTGAAGAATGGAGAGAAGAGAGATTGAAAAGCTAAAAATTTTTAGTGAAGAAGAAGATGAAGCACGCGGGCAGCAGGGGGAGGGGATTTGTTTTTATGTTTTGTGTTGGTGTATGGTGAAAACGGGTGGGTTGGGAAATATAAATGGTTGTTTAATGTTAGTAAAAATGGGTCCGTGGGTCGGGTTGTCGGGTTGTCGGGTATGGGTCAAAAATTAAAAAATACAAAGAAAATTAGAAAACTTACCTGTCACCCCCCCAGTCGGTGCCTAGCGCCCTTCCTGGCGCTGTGGGGTCTCGAGCTCACTGCCTGGGGCGCCACAGGCGGCGCTGGGCGCTGTAGGCCGATTTTTTTTTTTTTTTCAATTCCATTCCCCGACCCTTACACAAATTATATGTCTTGCCTCCCTACAATTAATAGTGCTACACCTATACAACAATTGTACTACTTCATCTACTCTAAAAAGGGTAAATTAAGAAGCTAAACTAGAAAAGCGATAAAAATTAGGTTGCCTCCCAACAAGCGCCTGATTTAACGTCGCGGCACGACTTAGATTCTCGCTATCAATCTGGCTTGATTTCTAGCCTTCGAGCTTTCTCCACAGATGACCTGAGACGGGTCAGAGTGACAGGCCTTTCCAACTCTTCTGCTTTTTTGAACCCCGAGACATAATTGCCGAAAATATCCAGTACTTTCTTAATTTCTTCCATTGTTCCATCTTTACCTTTTTCCACCTCCCTAATCAATACTCGTTTAATAGGAACTTCAGGGCTCATATGGGGCACTAATGACGTAGAATTACTCTCCACCACAGAGATCATTGATAGTTCCTCATAATGGGTTGGCAACCGGAGTGCTTTATAAACATTGAACACTTCTTCTTGATCACCTACTCTCATTGTCATTTTTCCTTCGCAGACATCAATGATGGCGCAGCCTGTGGCTAGGAATGGACGTCCCAAAATAAATGGGACGTCCTGGTCAGGCTTGTAATCCAGGATGATAAAGTCAGCAGGAATGAACGAACCCACTTGGACCAGTACATCTTCAATCACTCCCTCTGGCTGAGCAAGGGAACGATCAGCTAACTGTAAGGTGACTGTTGTTGGGCGTGGATCACCCAACCCCAACTGTTTGAATACTGATAGCGGCATCAAGTTTATACTTGCTCCAAGATCACATAGAGCTTGTCCAACAGCATGTTTCCCAATAGAAATTTGGATGGTGAAGCTACCTGGATCCTTCAATTTCTGTGGTAGCTTACCTTGGATTCTGGAACTACACTCCTCAGTGAGTGCCACAGTCTCAAACTCAATCAACCTCCTTTTATTAGCCACAATATCCTTGATATACCTTGCATATTTAGGCACTTTTTGTAATATATCGACCAACGGAATGTTGATTTATACCTGCTTCATAATATCAAGGAACTTTTTATACGCCTCATTATCCCGTAGTTTTTGTAATCTTTGTGGAAATGAAGGTGGTGGCCTTGCAACCAGTTGTGGGGGGTGCTTAGCTCCTGCCTCCTCAGCCGGGTTCTCAAATTCTTTAGGTTTCTCTGCTGTTGCCTCTATGGTGATCGACTTTTCATTAAAAGTCACCTGCTTCTTCTTTTTAGATTCTACCTCTTCCAGTTGTCTCCCGTTTCTCAATGATACTGCATTAAGGGCCGCCCTAGGATTTGCTTCAGTGTCACTGGGTAGAGCTCCGGCTGGTCTAGTATTTTGAGCCCCGGCTAGCTGTTCCAATTAGCGCTCCAGATTCCTCACTGTTGTGGTGAGGGTTTAGTATTCTGTTCTGAACTGTTTATTGTCTTGCACCAGCTGCTTCAACAATTCATTTGTGTTATCTTCTGCTTGTTGAGGTTGCCTTTGCGGTTTATTATAATTCCCTTGCGGTCTAACATGATTCTGATTCTGTTGATGTCCACCCCATGAAAAGTTGGGATGATTCCTCCAATTCGGATTGTAGGTGTTCCCATATTGTGTATTTTGATTCAATGGCCCCCTGTTCTGTTGTCCCACATAATATATGGATTTCGGATTTGTGGGGCACATGTCACTTGTATGGTTGTCACCACACATCTCACAGCACAATGACATCTGTTGGACCTGTTGTCTTGGTTGAACCAGCTACATCGTCATTCTGTTCATCTGATTGGCCAGTTTTGCCATCTCTGCTCTCATAGCTGCAAGGTCATCCAGTTCGATCAGCCCAGCTCCCTTTGGTTTAATTGCTCTGCGTGAGTCAGCATCCCCTTGCCAATTATGATCGTTAGCCGTGAAATTGTTCAGCAGGAGTTGGATTTCCCTATAGGGTTTGGCCATGCAACTGCCCCCACAAGCTGAGTCGAGATTCATTTTTGAAGCTTCATCTAGCCTGTCAACAAAAGTATGTCCCAAAACCTCATCCGTCTGGCAATGATATGGACAATCCCTATGCAGTTTCTTATATCTTTCCTATGCTTGCCGAAGAGTTTCTCCTTCCCGTTGTTTGAATCCCAGAATCTGGCTTCTTAGTGACTTTGTCTTCTTGGTTGGAAAGAATTTAATTAGGAATTTTCTGGCCAAGTCATCCCATGTGTAGATAGAATTTGCAGGCTCCTTTTGCATCCATTCCTTTGCTTCCCCCAATAGTGAAAAGGAATGGATAATCTTTTGACACGTTTGGATAATTATAAGTATCTGTGATTTCCAAAAAATTCTGAATATGTCTCTGTGGATTTCATGGGATAGTCCCACATACTGCCCTGTAGATTGGATCAGCTGCACCATATATTATTTTAGTTTAAAGTGCCCCGTGATTTCAGGTTTGACAATTGCCTGAGTCATGTTGGCAAGATTGGGTCTTGCGGCTTTAATCACCGCTCGTTTCGCATTACCCGCCATCTCAATTGGTTGTGGTTGAACTACAATGTCCAACTATCTGTTAATTCTGGTTCTGGCTTCTATCTCCCTCCTTACTGTGTAGTGTTCGTTCAATTTCTGGATCGAAAGGAAGAAGGTTGTTTGCGCTTCTACTCCTCCGCATTCAATATAAGAGCCTGTGTCAATGCAAACAACGTAAGCCGATAAGTAAACTTGAACAAATAACAAATATAAGCTTAAGTCGGTAAAGTAGCAGATTTTAAGTCCCCGGCAACAGCGCCAAAAACTTGTTGCTCCCTAACGCACACGCAAGAATACGCGGTCGACAAGTAATATAGGATTGTAAGTCCAGGTTATCGTACCCACAGGGACTTAATTCAGCTACTTACGAACGGACTAATATTGTTATTCACGCAAGCAAAATTTCAAGTTTAAAATATTGATTAATCTAAACTACAGCTCTAACTTATAACTAGATTATCAAAGAACAAATTAAGTGTTGATTAATCAATAGAAACAAATATTCCAGGGTTGTGATTATTTCACCAATCCTATTGTGTTCTTATTAACTTCCCTTTCATATAATTCACGTATGGTTGCTAATTAATCGATAAATGTTCTCATAGCCTTCTTCCGAAGTACTATTCGGCTATTCTTAATAAATTAACACCTATATTCCTATGGAATTAATCTATCAAGAACGCAATAAAAACACAATATTCAATTAAGCATGGTGATTAAGTATATTCCTATCCTGAATCCGCCCCCCTTACAAGGTTAAGAACATTCTTTCTCCAATTCTTCTCTAATCTAAACATAGTTTTCCCAAACATAGCATAGATAGTTGATAGAACCTAATTGATGGCCAAACAATTAAGCAATTAAGCATAGAATTGAAAAACAACCATATAATCATGAATTATAATAAAGAAATCGTTAACGTCGAACAACAATATTCATGGCTAATCACAACCCCAGAACAAGGGGTGATTAGCCACTCATGATTAAAGCAATCAAAATATAGAGTATTGAATAAACTATAAAAATACTAGAAAAGGATGAAGAACTGACGATTGATGCTTTCGTGCGATGTTCCGTTGTGTTTTTGCCTCCCAAATCACGTTCTATCTGTCCCTCTTGGGTTTGGATGTGTTTATATAGGTGTTGGGAAGGGTTAGGGTCGAAAATAGTAGACTTCTAGACGAAATAGGACAACTGCCGACGTCGGCGCCCTGGCTGGCGCCAGGCGCCCCCAGGGCGCTGCGTCTAGTGCCTTGTGACGACCCGGCCAGTCGTCTCGAGGGTTACCACTCCGTCTTTCCCATTTTCTATCTCGTTATATTTCGTTATCTATGTTTTACGTAACCAAGTTGAGTAGTTGAGTTCGGAGTGAAATTGGTAAAAAATAAGACACTTAGTCTCTTTCAAGAAGGGTTAAATCGGAAAAGTCAACCGGATGTTGACCTATGAGTTAGGAGGCTCGAATGTGACTTCCGACGATTCGATTAGCTTCGGGAGATGATTTATGACTTAGGACTGTGATCGGAATTGGTTTTGGAGGTCCGGTGTAGAATTAAGCTTGAATTGGTGAAGTAGTATTTTGGCGATTTTCAGTTGTTAGGCGAGATTTTGATCTGAGGGTCGAAATGGAATTCCGAGAGTTCTATAGCTTCGTATGGTGATTTTGGACTTAGGCATATGTTCGGATTTGAAATTGGAAGTCCGTAGGACAATTCAACGCATTTTGGCGAATGTTGGAAAATAGAAGATTTTTGGAAAGTTTGACCGAGGAGTTGACTTTTTGATATCGGGGTCGGAATCTAGTTCTAAAAATCTTCATAGGTCCGTTATGTTATTTATGACTTGTGTGCAAAATTTGAGGTCAATCGGACTCGATTTGATAGGTTTCGGCATCGAATGTAGAAGTTGGAATTTGTTAAGTTTTGTTAGGCTTGAATTGGGGTATGATTCGTGTATTTAGCGTTGTTTGATGTGATTTGAGGCCTCGACTAAGTCCATGTGATGTTTTAAGATTTGTTGATATATTTGGTTGAAGTCCCGAGGGCCTCGAATGGATTTTGGATGGTTGATGGAGCTTAACTTTGGCATTTCAAGAATGTGCCGATGTCGTCTCTTCAAGAATAAGTGGTATAATATTATCCAAATGGGCTCCAAATTCAGTTTTAATTGAAGCATTAGATCCGTATCAAAATTTCGGAGTCATAGCAAAAAGAATCGTCCAATTCGGACATCGTATGAGAAAGTTATGCTTATTTTTGTGTCAAGGAAAACAAAATCTGCATAAACGTTAGAAATGCTGCGCCTGATGTCAAAAATGCGAACAACATTTTGGTTATGCTACAAAAAATGCGAACAGCAAAGTGAAACAGATTCTGGGCCAAAAATCAATGTCAAAAATGCGACCAGAATGCGGACAGCATTCTGGTTATGCGAACAGCATTTGAAACACCTGAATTGTTCCGATTTTTGACCCCCTTTTAAATAGAAACCAATGCCCATTTGCCCTACAAAAACCCATTTTCGTTACCCACGAAGAGAAACACCTCCAAACACCATAGAATCACCATAAATGAACCTCAAACTATATCCAAAGGAGATTTTCATGGACAAATTCTTAAAGGAAGAGTTTTGGTCCTCTTAAACATACTTGGGGCCATAGAACTCGGATTGAAGCGAATCTTGAAGCAAATATTGGGGGATTTTCAAAAGGAATCTCGGGGTAAGTGTTCCTAACTAAATTTTTGAGGAATTACCTCAGTTTATCACTGTTTTTAGCAATTAATTGGTGATTTATGTTGGGAAAATTATGGAAAACCCTTAAGTTTAGATTTGAGGGTAGAGGTCGATCCTTCAGGCCTGCTCAATCAGTCCGCCCAGGGTATAGTGGGGCATCTGCAGGTCGTGGTTATCATGGATTGCCGCAGGGCCAGTCATCACTTAGCGCCCTTCCAGCTCATGCTCCGTCAGCCCAGGGTCCTTCTAGGCCGATTGCATTTGCTAGTGCACCAGTGAACTGTTATGAGTGTGGTGAGATGGGCCACATACGGAGGCATTGTCCTCATCATGGTGCTAGATCGTCCCAACAGAGGGGTCAACCCTCGACTTCTGATCCAGTTACTTTACCACCCGCCCAGCCAGTTAGGGGTGGAGGTCAGGCAGCCAGAGGTCGCCCCAGAGGGGGAGGTGAGTAGGTGGTGGCCAGGCTCGATTTTATGCTATTCCAGGCAGGACAGATGCCAGTGCTTCAGATGCTGTTATTACAGGTATTGTTTCAGTCTGTCATAAAGATGCCTCTGTATTATTTGATCCCGGTTCCACTTATTCATACGTGTCCTCATATTTTGCTCAATATTTAGGTATGCCCCGGGAGTTTCTTGCTTTACCGGAAGTGTCTACCCCGGTGGGCGATACTGTTGTTGTGGACCGTGTATATCGGTCGTGCATAGTGACTATTGGGGGTCTGGAGACCTGAGTGGACCTATTGCTACTAAGCATGGTAGATTTTGATGTCATTTTAGGCATGGATTGGCTATCTCCATGTCGTGCTACTTTAGACTGTCATGCCAAGACAGTTACCTTGGCTATGCCGCGTGTGCCGCGGATCTAGTGGCGTGGCATGACCGATTATATTCCTAGTAGGGTGATATCATATTTGAAAGCCTAGCGTATAGTTGGGAAGGGTTGCCTTGCATACCTAGCGTTTGTGAGGGATGTTGGAGCTGAGACTCCAAGCATCGATTATGTTCTAATTGTGCGGGATTTTCCTGATGTATTTCCTGCAGACCTGCCGGGCATGCCACCGGACAGGGATATTGATTTTGGCATTGACCTGGTGCCGGGCACTCAGCCCATCTCTATTCCATCGTATCGTATGGCACCAGAAGAGTTGAAAGAATTAAAGGAGCAACTTCAAGAACTCCTAGATAAGGGGTTCATTCGCCCTAGTGTGTCGCCTTGGGGTGCACCGGTTCTATTTGTGAAAAAGAAAGATGGCACGATGAGAATGTGCATCGATAATAGGCAATTGAACAAGGTAACAATCAAGAACAAATATCCTTTGCCTTGCATCGATGATTTATTTGACCAGCTTCAGGGAGCACGAGTGTTCTCTAAGATTGATCTCCGTTCAGGATATCACTAGTTAAAGATCAGGAATGCAGACATTCTTAAGACTGCTTTCCGGACTAGGTATGGCCACTATGAGTTTCTTGTTATGTCTTTCGGGCTAACCAATGCCCCAGCAGCGTTCATGCAGTTAATGAACAATGTATTTCGGCCTTATCTAGATTCTTTCGTGGTGGTATTCATCGATGATATTTTGGTGTACTCGCGTAACCAAGAAGAGCACGCAAAGCATTTGCGAATTGCATTGCAGAGATTGAGGGAGGACAAGCTTTATGCAAAATTCTCCAAGTGTGAGTTTTGGCTCGGCTCAGTGGCTTTCTTGGGACACATAGTGTCCAGCGAGGGTATACAGGTTGATCCGAAGAAGATAGAGGCGGTTTAGAGTTGGCCTAGACCGTCCTCAGTCACAGAGATTCGTAGCTTTCTTGGGTTGGCGGGCTACTATCGCCGGTTTGTTCAGGGCTTCTCATCCATTGCGTCGCCCTTGACCAAATTGACTCAAAAGGGTGTTCCATTTGTGTGGTCGGACAAGTGCGAGGAGAGCTTTCAGAAGCTCAAGGCAGCCTTGACCACAGCTCCAATATTGGTGCTACCATCAGCCTCGGGTTCGTATACCGTATATTGTGATGCCTCAAGAATTGGGATCGGTTGTGTCCTAATGCAGGAGGGTAGAGTTATTGCTTATGCTTCTCGTCAGTTGAAGCCTCATGAGAAGAACTATCCCGTGCATGATTTGGAGCTGACTGCCATAGTTCATGCTTTAAAGAATTGGAGGCATTACTTGTATGGCGTATCTTGTGAGGTATTTACTGATCACCGTAGCCTTCAACATCTGTTCAAGCAAAAGGATCTAAATTTGAGGCAGCGGAGATGGCTGGAATTGCTCAAGGATTACGATATTACTATACTATACCATCCGGGAAAGGCCAACGCGGTGGCCGATGCTTTGAGCGGAAAGGCAGTAAGCATGGGGAGTTTGGCATACCTTTCAGTTGGAGAGAGACCTCTTACAGTCGATGTTCAGACCTTAGCCAATAGGTTTGTGAGATTAGACATCTCGGAACCCAATCGGGTGTTGGCTTGTGTGGTTTCTCGGTCTTTATGATCACATCAGGGAGCGCCAGTATGACTATCCACATTTGCTCGTCCTTAAGGACAGAGTCCAGTATAATGATGTTAAAGATGTGACCACTGGCGACGATGGGGTGTTGAGGATGCAGGGTCGGATTTGTGTACCTAATGTGGACGGGCTTCGGGAATTAATTCTGGAAGAGGCCCATAGCTCGCGGTATTCCATTCATCCGGGTGCCGCGAAGATGTATCAGGATTTGAAGCAACTCTATTGGTGGAGAAAAATGAAGAAGGATATTGTGGGATTCGTAGCTCGGTGTCTTAACTGTCAGCAAGTAAAATATGAACATCAGAGACCGGGTGGTTTGCTTCAGCGGATAGCTATTCCCGAGTGGAAATGGGAGCGGATCACTATGGACTTTGTTGTTGGACTCCCACGGACTTCGATGAAGTTCGATGCTATTTGGGTGATTGTGGATCGGCTGACCAAGTCCGCGCACTTCATTCCTGTGTGTACTACCTATTCTTCGGAACGGTTGGCAAGGATTTATATCCGAGAGATTGCCCGGCTGCATGGTGTTCCAGTTTCTATCATTTCAGATAGAGGTACGCAGTTCACTTCGCAGTTCTGGAAAGCCGTGCAGAGGGAGTTGGGTACTCAGGTGGAATTGAGCACAGCATTTCATCCTCAGACGGATGGGCAGTCCGAACGTACCATTCAAATACTGGAGGACATGTTACGTGCATGTGTTATTGATTTCGGAGGCTCATGGGATGAGTTTCTGCCTCTTGTAGAATTCGCTTATAATAACAGCTATCAGTTAAGTATTCAGATGGCTCCGTATGAGGCTTTGTATGGGAGACGGTGTAGATCTCGGTTGGTTGGTTTGAGCCCGGCGAAGCTAGGCTATTGGGGACTGACTTGGTTCGGGATGCTCTAGAAAAGGTAAAGGTAATCCAGGAGAGGCTCCGTACAGCACAGTCAAGGCAAAAGAGTTATGCCGATAGAAAGGTTCGGGATGTCTCCTACATGGTTGGCGAGAAGGTCTTGCTAAAAGTTTAGCCCATGAAAGGTGTTATGAGATTCGGGAAGAAAGGGAAACTGAGTCCTCGGTTCATTGGGCCGTTTGAGGTGCTTCGAAGAGTCGGGCAGCTAGCTTATGAGCTTGCCTTGCCACCCAGTCTGTCGAGTGTACACCCAGTATTTCATGTTTCTATGCTCCGGAAGTATATTGGAGACCCGTCTCATATTTTAGACTTCAGCACGATTCATTTGGATGATGATTTGACCTATGAGGTGGAGCCAACGGCGATTTTGGATCGTCAGGTTCGGAAGTTGAGGTCCAAGGAGATAGCTTCAGTGAAAGTTCAGTGGAGAGGTCGGTCCGTGGAGGAGGCTACCTGGTAAACCGAGCAAGAGATGTGGAGCAGATATCCTCACCTATTTGAAACTCCAGGTATGTTTCTTGACTCGTTCGAGGACGAACGTTTGTTTAAGAGGGGGAGAATGTGACGACCCGGCTAGTCGTCTCGTGGGTTACCACTCCGTCTTCCCCATTTTCTGTCTCGTTATATTTCGTTATCTGTGTTTTACGTAACCAAGTTGAGTAGTTGAGTTCGGAGTGAAATTGGTAAGAAATGAGACACTTAGTCTCTTTCAAGAAGGGTTAAATCGGAAAAGTCAACCGGATGTTGACCTATGAGTTAGGAGGCTCGGATGTTACTTCCGACGATTCGATTAGCTTTGGGAGATGATTTATGACTTAGAAGTGTGATCAGAATTGGTTTTGGAGGTCCGGTGTAGAATTAAGCTTGAATTGGTGAAGTAGTATTTTGGCGATTTTCGGTTGTTAGGCGAGATTTTGATCCGAGGGTCGGAATGGAATTCCGAGAGTTCTATAGCTTCGTATGGTGATTTCGGACTTAGGCGTATGTTCGGATTTGAAATTGGAAGTCTGTAGGACAATTCAACGCATTTTGGCGAATGTTGGAAAATAGAAGATTTTTGGAAAGTTTGACCGAGTAGTTGACTTTTAGATATCGGGGTCGGAATCCAGTTCTGAAAATCTTCAGAGGTCCGTTATGTTATTTATGACTTGTGTGCAAAATTTGAGGTCAATCGGACTCGATTTGATAGGTTTCGGCATCGAATGTAGAAGTTGGAATTTGTTAAGTTTCATTAGGCTTAAATTGGGGTATGATTCGTGTATTTAGCGTTGTTTGATGTGATTTGAGGCCTCGACTAAGTCCATGTGATGTTTTAAGATTTGTTGATATATTTGGTTGAAGTCCCGAGGGCCTCGAATGGATTTTGGATGGTTGATGGAGCTTAACTTTGGCATTTCAAGAACGTGCCGATGTCGTCTCTTCAAGAATAAGTGGTATAATATTATTCAAATGGGCTCCAAATTCAGTTTTAATTGAAGCATTAGATCCGTATCGAAATTTCGGAGCCATAGCAAAAAGAATCGTCCAATTTGGACATCGTATGAGAAAGTTATGTTTATTTTTGTGTCAAGGAAAACAAAATTTGCATAAACGTTAGAAATGCTACGCCTGATGTTAAAAATGCAAATAGTATTTTGGTTATGCTACACAAAATGCGAACAGCAAATTGAAACAGATTCTAGGCCAAAAATCAATGTCAAAAATGCGACCAGAATGCGGACAACATTCTGGTTATGCGAACAACATTTGAAACACCTGAATTGTTCCGATTTTTGACCCCTTTTTAAATAGAAACCAATGCCCATCTGCCCTACAAGAATCTATTTTCGTTACCCACGAAGAGAAACACCTCCAAACACCATAGAATCACCATAAATCAACCTCAAACTATATCCAAAGGAGATTTTCATGGACAAATTCTTAAAGGAAGAGTTTTGGTCATCTTAAACATACTTGGGGCCATAGAACTCGGATTGAAGCGAATCTTGAAGCAAATATTGGGGGATTTTCAAGAGGAATCTCGGGGTAAGTGTTCCTAACTGAATTTTTGAGGAATTACCTCAGTTTATCACTGTTTTTAGCAATTAATTGGTGATTTAAGTTGGCAAAATCGTGGAAAACCCTTAAGTTTAGATTTGAGGGTTGGAGGTCGATCCGATGTCGGAATTCGACAAATTTTGTATGGTTGAACTCGTGAGGAGATAAGGAACCCGTTGAGGTGAAAATTACTGAATTTCAAGAAGTGGGCCCGGGGCTTTGGTTTTGCTAATTTCGGGATTTCTTAGTAATTTTGATTATTTTCGCTTGGGCTTTGTTCCCTCAACATATTGTGATGTAATTGTTTTGAATTTGGATAGATTCGACGCACGTGGAGGCCAATTCAAAGGGGAAAGGCGTCGTGGGCTAAGGATTTAGCCGGTTTGAGGTGAGTAATGCTTGTAAATGATGTCCTGAGGGTTTGAAACCCCAGATTTTCACATCGTAGTGCTATACTGTGTCATTTACTACTGGGGATTGTGACTTGGTCCATCCCGATTGATGATTTTACCACGTGTACGTAGATGGCTTCTCGTGGTAAAGAAACGAAACAGTCTAAGAAGAAAAAACTAATTTGCCGACTACAAATCAGCTTCCTCCACCTATACCAAATATGAGTCCTCCTCCTATGGCTCCCCGTCCTTTCATGCCGGCTTCACAACCAGCTAACATTTTCAAATTTCCCCCTCCCTCCCGTCTAGCTCGCTTCACTATTACTTAAGAGTGTTTACCGGACGGGCTAGACCGGGTTGGACATGGAAAAAATAGCCCGTCCGATTTATGGGGCGGGCAGGTTAGTGGGCTGGGGTTCCAGGCTGGTAGTGGGGTGGGATATTTTGGGTTTGGGTGGGCCCATCCGGTTTCGGGCTTATCGGGTTCAAACCAGGCAGGATTAATTTCTTTTTAGTGTATTATGTTTCCTTGTGTAATGTAATTGTTACTTAAGTGTTTGCAAACTTTTAAATAATAAAATAAGTATTTTAAGTCATAAAATTAAACTTTTAAAGTTAATTTTACTGTTTTAAATTTGAAATTTGAATTTTAAAATTTGAAAATTGAAATTAAGTGGCTACATAAAATTATTTAATAGACCAATATGTAAGGAGAAAACTTCAAAGGCTTTTATTTCACATTTTCATTGCATAATAATACTTCAAATTAACTTGTCTAATAAACTAACACATTAAGCTTAAATAAGTCTAACAAATGCAAAATAACACAAATTGTCTCAAATCAACTTAAATACGATCTTCTGGAGGACGCTCAAGACAACTCTTGATGTGCCTCCTTAAACCAGCTGTGCCCTTCCACTTTCGACGAACATTAAAGACTCGACCATAGTTCTTGCACTCTACTTTGCGAGCTTCTTTGTCACGACCCAAAAACCACTATAGGCCGTGATGGCGCCCAACATTGCCGTTAGGCAAGCCAAAACTTAATTATTCATTTTATTATTTTTAAAATCATAAATCTTTCTTGGATAACGAGTCAGTGCATTAAAATAAATCATAGTTACACACAGTTTCGTTAAAATAATAAGTGAAAGTGAGTCAGTGTAAAATAATCCATGACAATTTCTAGAATACCCCCAAACCTCGGTGTTACAAGTGCATGAGAATTTACTAAGGAGTACAATAATAATACATCTATCCAGATTATAAATAAGACAGGATGAAATAAATAGTACGATGGAGACTCTGTGGACTGCGATGCGTAGCCTGAAAATGCAGCTCACATGAAGTCTCCCCAACAGCTGCGCCTACGCACCATCATCAAATGAACCTGTCAGATCATGCACATTTTTTAGCATAGAAGTGTAGCATGAGTACGTAAATCAATGCGTACCCAGTAAGTATCTAGCCTAACCCCGGAGAAGTAGTGACGAGGGGTCGACATCGATACTTACTAGAGGTCCAACAAAGCAACATAATAAATCATAAGCAGATATGAAGCACACATTAATAATGGGGTAAATCTATAAGTTACCTAATCTTCCAAATATTTCTTTTAAAGTATGAATTTCTCAGTCTTGTATTCTACCTCAACAGCTCAGATGTATCAAGTACCAGTAACAAGCGGATAAGAAGTACCATATAAAATGTCGGGCATCAGTGGAAAGATAATCTCGTGAATGTTCGGACTGCCAACGATATAACACACGATTATGCCGAGGTCGTTCGGCTAGATCCAGAATAATATGTACACTACCGAGGGTCGAGCAGCACAAACTATAGATGCATCTATTATGCCGATGCGTTTGGCCCGCTCCACAAGAAAGGAAGGAAGTTACCGAATTACGAGACACGTGCTTACAATACAGTACATGAGCTCAAAGTGAATATAATCTTTACCGTTTCTCAAATAACTTGCCAACAACTCAAGGTGATACGGCTTGGTCTAGTATACATATATTTATTTCTAAATCAATTTCAATCATAAGTTCAACTACTTAAGCCAGCAAAATGAGTTCAAATAATTCAAATATTACATGATAAGGTCCTAGGTCTACCCGAACATAAACATGCTTTAGCTACTACAAACTCTCATCAACTCATGCGTACGTAGCAACCACAACTAGTATCACATAACAATTGCATCACCTAGGGAGTAGTTTCCCCCTCACAAGGTTAGACATGAGACTTACCTCGCTCCAAAGTTCCATAACCGGCTCCAACGCCTCTCTAATTCTTCAATACAAAGCCAAACGATTCGGAACTAGTCAAACGATGTGCCATTCAATCAAAATATATTCCAATGCTGAAAAAGTTTGAAGATAAACTTTACTCATAGCATTACGAACTCAAATATATGATTTCTTCCAAATTCCATGTCCAATTTCGTGATAAAAATCGAAGAATACTAATTTCTAAGTTTTTCTCTTAAAATCCCACAATTTCCATGAATTTCCATAAATTTCCATGTAAAAATCTGTATATAATCCAAGTATTTAACTTGTAATAGGTGAGAATCACTTACCTCGTGCTGCTCAATGAAAACCCCTCACAATAGCTCCTCAACTTCGGCCAACCCAAGAGAAAATGAGAGAAATGAGAGCTAAGTCTCGATTTAAAAGCACCACTGCCCAGCAACTTTCGCACTAGCGTACCACTAGCCGCATCTACGGCTCTGCACCTGCAGAAAAATCCATCGCAGGTGCAGTTCTCAACAAGCCAGGAAAATCCGCTTCTGCAGACCAAATGCCACTCCTACGAGACCGCTTCTGCAGTCCACCTAACGCTCCTATGCTCTCACACAAGCAGAGACCTTCCGCTTCTGCGACCCCAGCTGCCCAGCTCGCTTTCCGCTTCTGCAGGGCATTCTTTGCATCTACGGGCTCTGTAACGACCCGACCGGTTGTTTTGAGCTCTAGCGCGTCGTTCAGTGGTTTGGAAACTTGAGTAGCTTCACTTCAGGAATTATGACTTGTACGTGTGGTCGGAATTGAATTTCGGGAAGTTCGGGGTTGATTTGAAAAGAAAAGTTTATTTTCGGAAGCTTTAAATTAGAAGAATTGACTAATGTTTGACTTCTGAGTAAACGACTTTGAAATTGAAATTTGAAGGTTCCAACAGATTCGTATGATGATTTTGGTTTTAGGAGCATGTCCGGATGTTGATTTGGAGGCCCGTAGGTCATTTCGGCTTCAATTGGCGAAAGCTGAAAATTGGATGATTTTGGAAAGTTTGACCGAGAGTGGACTTTTTGATATCGGGGTCGGATTCCGATTCCGGAAATCGGAGTAGGTCCGTAATGTCAATTATGACTTGTGTGTAAAATTTGAGGTCGATCGTACTTGATTTGATAGGTTTCGACGTCAAACGTAGAACTTTGAAGTTCTAAAGTTTATAAGTTTGATTCGAGGCACGATTCATGATATTGATGTTCTTTGACGTGGTTTATGGCTTTGACTAAGTTCGTATTGTATTTTGGGCTATGTTGGTATGTTTGGACGGGGTTCCAGGGGCCCCGGGTGCGAATCAGATTGAAAACAGATCAAGTTTGGGCTTGGGGAAATACTGAAGCAGCAGGTATCTAGTGCAACCGCACCTCCATGGAAAGGACCGCAGGTGCGATTCCGCAGAAGCGGCGTCGAGGTCGCAGAAGCGGCATTTGGACTGAGTAGGGATGGCCTTAGATGCGAGGTTATTATCACATCTACGAGCCCGCAGATGCTGCGAATGCTCTGCAATAGTGGAAGGGGCTAGCTGCGCGAAGGGCCGCAGAAGCGGCAGTGGTAGCGGAGATGCGCATCCGCAGAACGGAGAAGGCCCGCATAAGCGGGCGTGGGCCATTGGCACTGGACCGCAGGAGCGGTCAAGGCCCCGTAGAAGCGAGACTGCAGGAGCGTATTTTTTTCCGTAGAAGCGGACTTGGCTGGGTTAGTGGAAACCGCACCTGCGATGGGAATTTCGTAGGTGCGGAGCCGCAGAAGCGGCTACTGTTCCCCAGATGCGAAAGGTCGTCTAGGCAGAGGTGTTCTTTTAAAAACGGGATTTGGCCCATTCTCCCTAATTTTCACTTGGTTGGGGAGATTTTGTAGAGCTTCAAAGGGAGATTTTCATCAAGCAACACAAGGTAAGCGATTGCCACCTATTACAAGTTAAATACATGGTTTTGTATATGGATTTAAACATGGAAATTCATAAAAATATAGGATTTTGGTAGAAAACCTAGAATTTGGTATTTTTGAAATTTGACCACGTAATTGGACATGGAATTTGGAATAAGTTATATATTTTAGTTCATCGTGTTTTCGGTAAAGTTTATCTTCGAAGATTTTTGAAATCCGGGCACGTGGGCTCGAGGGTTGATTTTATCGACTTTTCGAGCGGAGTTGGGGATAGTTATTAATTGATTAACTATGGGAAATGGAGTATATACTTATGGATTTGCACATTCGTTTGGCTAGTTTTAAAAAGACGGGCATCGATTTGA
This sequence comes from Nicotiana obtusifolia, assembly GCA_002018475.1. Classification (NCBI taxonomy): domain Eukaryota; kingdom Viridiplantae; phylum Streptophyta; class Magnoliopsida; order Solanales; family Solanaceae; genus Nicotiana; species Nicotiana obtusifolia. The sequence goes on along the minus strand of MCJB01048407.1, from coordinate 55,288 downwards.
GGTGTTTGAGGGGCGCTGGAGTCGGTTATGGAACTTCGGAGCGAGGTAAGTCTCCTGTCTAACTCTGTGAAGGGGAAACTACCCTAGGTGATGTATTTGTTATGTGTTACTTGTTGTGGGGGTTACGTACGCACCGGGTGACCAGAGTCCGTGCGGTAGATAGATTCATGTTATGTCCGGGTAGACTTAGGTTCCCGCCATTCTATAACTTTACTATTTGAATTGTCGCTTGCCTATTAAATTCCTTTATTTTACGTTGCGACTTGAGACTAGACTTGTGTAGAATGATAGACTTGCTATTATAGAGATTTGATGGGCTTCACGATAAGCGGCATATTTAATTGTACTCCTGTTACGAATTTCTCCCATGTTATGCGTTCTCATCGAAAGGTTTTCCTTAAAAATTTATAACTCACACGTATGATCGTGAGTGGGGTCAAGGACCCATCAAAGCTTCTTATTATAATGGGATCGGGCTGTTCGCCTCGGCATAATAGATACATCTATTATTCGTGTCGTTCGACCCTCGGCAGTGCTCACACTATGATGGATCGGGCCGTACGCCTCAGCAGGATTTATGTACCACACTCTCATGGGAGAGGGATGTTTGCCTCAGCAATAAAACAGATGTATCTATTGTTTGGCAATGTTATTATTGATCGGGTCATACGCCTCGACATTTATATATAATACTCTTATAAAGTCGTGCGTAATAATTGGCAAGAAGCTAGCATATCTATGAGCTTTCCTGATTGAACTGTGACGATCTATCTGGTAAGGTCCAATATATATACACACTCCGATTGAGGAGGTAGATGCTAGTTAAGAGTTTGAGTTATTGCTGAGAAGAGGATTATACCATGTATTATACTTGTTACTTCATTTATTTTCTCTTATTCATATCTGTTTACTTTTACTGTATCTGTCTTATTGTACCACTAGTAAGTGTTAATGTTGACCCCTCGTCACTACTTTTGTGGGGTTAGGCTAGATACTTACTGGGTACGCGTTGATTTACGTACTCATACTACACTTGCTGCACTTTTCGTGCAGGTACATATATGTTTGATGGTCTTTTGGGCGCAGTGGCGGCGGTTAATGCAGGGACTTTACCTTGAGCTGCATTTCATGTTATGATCCGCAGCCGGCAGAGTCTCCGTCAGTGTTATTTATATTTTTCTTGTCTAACTTGTATTCCAGACAGATATTGTATTTTCTTATATTTCCTAGTTGATGCTCATGTACTTGTCACATCGTGTTTTGGGAGTTTCTACGGGTTGTTCACTATTATAGTTCATGTATATTCTATTTCACACTATTTCATTAACAAAAATTATGATTTTAAGGTACGAATGTGTAATTAAATTGACTAATCACTGTTGGCTTGCCTGACAGCGGTGTTAGGGGCCATCACGACCACTAGTGGATTTTGGTTCATGACAGCTTGGTATCAGAGCATTAGGTTCACTTACGTCTCACGAGTCATGAGCAAGTCTAGTAGAGTCTTGCGGATCGGTACGGAGACGTCTGTACTTATATTCGAGAGGCTACAGGGATGTTAGGAGCACTTCCCTTCTTGATTTCCTCATCGTGTGGTGTGATTCTATTGAGGCTTGTGCTTATTTTCTTTACAGTCAATCTTATGCGACGTGAAGCGTTTGTCATCAAATGGGCATCGAGTAGTTGTGGTGGTACTGCAGACGTGGTGCAGGATGTTTTTCCCCTGCGTGTTCGGGCAGGCTATTATTGTCGCCTTGCGGAAGGATGTTCTTTTGTTCCAGCTCAGTATCTGTATTTGCTATGGTTTTGAGACTGTACACGGATTGGTACAATGTCTATGCGTTGTTATCACACAATGTTTGTGTAATGAAAAGGTGCTCGTTTATGTGTTGACGCAGTAAAGGGCTTTAAAAGAGGATTTCTCAGTGCATGATTAAGGGGTTCAGCATTTAATTCCAGCGGAGGAAAGGCAATCGGACTATAGATGTCCATGTTTAGTTGATAAAGTAACGAGACTTTATATTTTCGAGCGTGGTGGGATTTTCATTGTGATGCGGTGTCGCTATCCTTGTTTGAACGCATTAAGGTTCGGCGGTGGTGTGGTCTTCTTGATTTTGCCTTCGGGGCAGGGTGTTGTGAGATGGTGCATGAGGGGCGGTTGTCAGAGATAGCGGTTGTAGCGGTACGGGATCGAATTGGTAGTTCTAATGTTGATAGCTCGAGAAAGATGATCTTCGAAGAGGCTCAGAGCTGGTAACAAATTAATTCAGGTGCTCGATGGATTTCGATTTGATGCAACATTTGAGTAGCGAATTATGAGGAAAGACATGGTAGGAAGTGTTTCGTGGTGGTTGAAGTACTAGCAGGTCAAGTATGAGAAACAGAGTTTGAGAAATTGCTTAAAGGAGATGTTTTAATCGAAGTAAGAGTGGCAGATTAGCATATGGATTCTGTGGTAGGATAGTCGCGTGCCTTGAGAAATTGTAGAACGGTTTAGGAATCGTGGTGGAAGGTGATTTGGCCTACGGATTTTATTTGGAGTGATGGTTACTCTACGAAGAAAGATTAAATATAGAAGAAAGGAGCTTGTTTGAAATGAAGAGGGGTGTGAAGATCTGATTATCGTTTCAGGTGCTATATGACTTGGGTTTGGAAGGTATTGTTGAACTTTCAATTGATGTCAATAGGGAAGGAGCAGACTTATACAGATGGTGGGCGAGCATTAGCTCAAGAGAATTTACTAATTACGTGGTAGTTGTACCAGTGCAGCGTCGTTGGAAGATGTTGGTAAGGAAGTCCACAGGCAGGTATCTCCTGTGAGCAGGTTAGCGGTGGCGTGATGTTGACGAAGATTCTGCAAGGAATACTACTTGCTACCCAGTAAGAGGTCGAATATGTAATTGTGACTGGTGGTTTAGAATGTTCATGAAGGGCTTAACAAAGACTTTGAGAAGTTTGGCGGGTTAACGGTGCGAGATCATGGTAATTGAGAAGGAGGATTCGTGGGCTCTACATTATGTGGTGGTAGCTTAAAGCTAAGTGTTGGAGTCCCACTGTTTACGATTGGATCGCGTGGTTATCTGCTTGTGCGGTTTCTAATTATCGGTGCGTTGGCGAATTATTTATGACTAAGAAAATGAAATATCAGGGGTAATTCAGGAAAGAACTTGATGGGCGTGTGCTATATTCGGCGTTATCGATGCATGTTCAAGTTTTTGGGAATACTCAGAGCTTATGCTTTTGTGGATGTGATGTACAAGGAAAATAGTGCAGCCGGTTGCTTGTTCGAAAGGATGTTCATGTGCTAGTAGAGCGTTGGAGTTTGGTCATATTTGGGACCAGGTCAGAGTGGGTGACTCTTGACAATGGTTCTGGCGGATTCAAGAATTAAAGTGCAGTATTAGAGGAAAAGAAGAAATAGCTTCGGACTCATGGAAGGTCTTGTAGAATGAGTGCACCAGTTAGAGATGCTATTGTGCACATAAGAAGGTATGACATAGGTCATGGGTATTGAGACGATATGATCTCACGATTCGGGTCACTTGGGATAAGTGTTGATTGAGTTCGTTATGTTGTGAATGGAGCTATCATATTTCTAAGTCGGGTCAAGGGTAAATTGAAAGAAGTTGGGTCAGTTAGTAATGACTGGAACAGCATGATTGTGGCAAGGATCAGTTCCTTAGTTGTGTGAAGTTATACATGTGGTTTGTGGTTCTACGTGCGGGCTTGACAACCACCATGACCTAATTGATTTGTTAGGTAGTTGATTCAAATGGCTTTATTGTGTAAATGGATTCCGGAAGAGTTATGATGGTTTAGATCATGGTTTGAGGTTGTGTTTCTTCGGTTGGGAATTCAGCTGCGCGTTGCATGGGCTCTTTGGAATGAGCTAAGTGAAAGGTTTTTAGCCAATGGAGTGTTATTCTACTAGTAGTTCAGGGGTTATGATGAATCCGTGTATTCTCGCGTAGCGGCATGATAGGTGAAGTGAGCGGCATGAGAATTTGAAAGTTGAGGACCAAGGTTGCAGTTTGGTGTTGACAAGAATGTCACGAGCTCGGGTGAGCGGGGAAGAATTAGATGTTCAGAGTAAGCTGACATTATCCTAGTGTCGCCTTGGAATGGTGTTCTGTGGAAGGAGCATTGTGTATTGATTTGCGGATTCTTGATCTGCTTTACAGAATTAGTACAGTTGGTGGTATGGATGTGTGCACTTGGCTACCTAGATGGAAGGTCGTGGGAGCATACCCCACGGGGAAATTCTGTGAGTGCGACATGCTAGTCACTTGATGGTTAAAGATCAAAACCAAGTACGGAGATTTTTGGTATTATCGTTAATGTGAGGATTTATACCTAGAATGCACTCTATTCCTTTGGTTGTGAACTGTGGGGGTTATGCCGGATTGAGATGACTTGATTATTCGCACGTGTGTTGAGGTCCCGTGTAGCTTGTGGTGTCATATGAGCAGGATGGCTCTCGAGATGCAGGTCATTTATCAAACCTTAGTCATGCTTGGGTTTTGTGGCGTATGGCGCTATCTGTCTCCCCAGAGTAGTATTTTTGCACTTGGCGTGCTTGTGACCGATATTTGGTATTCCGTAGGTAGAAGCATTATGGCTTGAGGGGTATGTCCTTATTTATTGTTGTGAGTGGATAGGGTGGCACGCCGCCATGGGTACGTTATTCGGATCGGGTTGCACGCTGCAATGGTATCATGTTTGGATAGGGTGGCACGCCACCATGGGTACGTTATTCGGATCGGGTTGCACACCGAAACGGTTCGTTTGGATAATTCTTTTCTAGAGTTCGTTCTTCCTTATATGTCATATTCGAGCTGTAGCTTATCGGCGCATCGATGGCGTCATATGAGATCTGAGTCATTGTTTGAAGCAGCTTATTACCTGAGTAGCTTGTACTGGGTGAGACGGGATTATTGGACCTGAAATTTATGCAATTAGATATATATATATATATATATATATATATATATATATATATATATATATATATAAAAGGTACATTAAAGGGAAAATATTGTTACTTCGTTTAGAATGAGGTAATGGTTCTTGTCAGGAGGAGAGACTCCATGAATTATTGATTCGGCAGGTGGTTATGAGTTTCTATACGTCTTTTTCGTTGTGGCAGTATTGCAAGATTTGGAACAGGATTTATATGCGTCATGAGATGTATTGCGGGCACCATATTGGTGAAATTTCAACTATTATGGTTGGAGGATGTTATTATAGGCAACCAACTTATGTGCTGCATGGTGTGATTTTAGCATAGATGCATGAACAGTGTGTGGTGATTGGTACGGTGTTCATGTGTTAGGATCAGGCCTTGTAAAGAAATTCGGAAGTTGCAACTTGGTTTTAAAGCTTGTTTGCTAAGGTTATAGGGAGGATTTTCAGTCTAGCTCGAGAAAATGTGTTCAACTGGAATGTGGTGGCACGGTAGGTGCACAAGGTGTTGTATAGTGATTTTGGACAACTTCGGAGCAGCCCTTAGCACGTTCAGGACGAACGTATGTTTAAGTGGGAGAGGATTTAACAACCTGACCGGTCGTTTTGAGCTCTAGCGCGTCGTTCGGCAATTTGAGGCCTTGAGTAGCTTCACTTCAGGTGTTATGACTTATACGTGTGGTCGGAATTGAATTTCGGGAAGTTCGCGATTGATTTAGAAAGAAAATTCTAATTTCGTAAGCTTTAAGTTGGAAGAATTGACTAAGGTTTGACTTCTAAATAACTGACTTCGGAATCAGAATTTGAACGCTCCAACAGGTTCGTATGATGATTTTGGTCTTAGGAGCGTATCCGGATGTCGATTTGGAGATCCGCAGGTCATTTCGGCGTCAATTGGCGAAAGTTAGAAATAGGATGATTTTGGAAAGTTTGACTAGGACTAGAATTTTCGATATCGGGGCCGGATTCCGATTCCGAAAGTGGGAGTAGGTCCGTAATGTCAAATATGACTTGTGTGTAAAATTTGAGGTCGATCGTACTTGATTTGATAGGTTTCGGCGTCAAACGTAGAACTTTGAAGTTCTAAAGTTTATAAGTTTGATTCGAGGCGCGATTCATGATTTTGATGTAGTTTGACGTGGTTTAAGGCTTCGACTAAGTTCGTATTGTATTTTGGGATGTGTTGGTATGTTTGGACGGGGTTCCGAGGGCCTCGGGTGCGAATCAGATTGAAAACGGATCAAGTTTGGGCTTGGGGAAATACTGAAGCAGCAGGTATCTGGTGCAACCGCACCTCCATGGAAAGGACCGCAGGTGCGAGTCCGCAGAAGCGGCGTCGAGGTCGCAGAAGCGGCATTTGGACTGAGTAGGGATGGCCTTAGATGCGAGGTTATTACCACATCTACGAGCCCGCAGATGCTGCGAATGCTCTGCAGAAATGGAAAGGGCTAGCTGCGCGAAGGGCCGCAGCAGCGGCTGTGGGAGTAGAGATGCGCATCCGCAGAAACGGAGAAGGCCCGCATAAGCGGGGCTGGGCCATTGGTACTGGACCGCAGGAGCGATCAAGGCCCCGCAGAAGCGAGACTACAGGAGCGGATTTTGTCCGTAGAAGCGGACTTGGCTGGGTTAGTGGAAACCGCACCTGCGATGGGAATTTCGCAGGTGCAGAGCCGCAGAAGCGGCTACTGTTCCCCAGATATGAAAGGTCGTCTGGGCAGAGGTGTTCTTTTAAAAACGGGATTTGGCCCATTCTCCCTAATTTTCACTTGGTTGGGGAGATTTTGCAGAGCTTCAAAGGGAGATTTTCATCAAGCAACACAAGGTAAGCGATTGCCACCTATTACAAGTTAAATACATGGTTTTGTCTATGGATTTAAACATGGAAATTCATAAAAATATAGGATTTTGGTAGAAAACCTAGAATTTGGTATTTTTGAAATTTGACCACGAAATTGGACATGGAATTTGGAATAAGTTATATATTTTAGTTCGTCGTGTTTTTGGTAAAGTTTATCTTCGAAGATTTTCGAAATCGGGGCACGTGGGCTCGAGGGTTGATTTTATCAACTTTTCGAGTGGAGTTGGGGATAGTTATTAATTGATTAACTATGGGAAATGGAGTATATACTTATGGATTTGCACATTTGTTTGGCTAGTTTTAAAGAGACGGACATCGATTTGAGGTGTTTGAGGGGCGCTGGAGCCGGTTATGGAACTTCGGAGCGAGGTAAGTCTCCTGTCTAACTGTGTGAAGGGGAAACTACCCTAAGTGATGTATTTGTTATGTGTTACTTGTTGTGGGGGTTACGTACGCACCGGTGACGAGAGTCCGTGCGGTAGATAGATTCATGTTATGTCCGTGTAGACTTAGGTTCCCGCTATTCTATAACTGCACTATTTGAGTTGTCGCTTGCCTATTAAATTCCTTTATTTTACGTTGCGACTTGAGACTAGACTTGTGTAGAATGAGCCATGCTATTGTAGAGATTTGACGGGCTTCATGATAAGCCGCGGATTTAATTGTACTCCTCTTACGAATTTCTCCCACGTTATGCGTTCTCATAGAAAGGTTTTCCTTAAAAATTTATAACTCACACGTCTGATCGTGAGTGGGTCAAGGACCCGGCAAAGCCTTCTTATTATAATGGGATCGGGCTGTTCGCCTCGGCATAATAGATACATCTATTATTCGTGTCGTTCGACCCTCGGCAGTGCTCACACTATGATGGATTGGGCCGTACGCCTCAGCGGTATTTATGTACCACACTCTCATGGGAGAGGGCTGTTTGCCTCGGCAATAAAACAGATGTATCTATTGTTTGGCAATGTTATTATTGATCGGGTCATACGCCTCGGCATTTATATATAATACTCTTATAAAGTCGTGCGTAATAATTGGCAAGAAGCTAGCATATCTATGAGCTTTCCTTATTGTACTGTGACGATCTATCTGGTAAGGTCCAATATATATATACACTCCGATTGAGGAGGTAGATGCTAGTTAAGAGTTTGAGTTATTACTGAGAAGAGGACTATACCACGTATTATACTTGTTACTTCATTTATTTTCTCTGATTCATATCTGTTTACTTCTACTGTATCTGTCTTATTGGACCACTAGTAAGTGTTAATGTTGACCCCTAGTCACTACTTTTGTGGGGTTAGGCTAGATACTTACTGGGTACGCGTTGATTTACGTACTCATACTACACTTGCTGCACTTTTCGTGCAGGTATATATATGTTTGATGGTCTTTTGGGCGCAGTGGTGGCGGCTAATGCGGGGACTTTACTGTGAGCTGCATTTCGTGTTATGATCCGCAGCCGGCAGAGTCTCCATCAGAGTTATTTATATTTTTCTTGTCTAACTTGTATTCCAGACAGGTATTGTATTTTCTTATATTTCCTAGTTGATGCTCATGTACTTGTGACATCGTGTTTTGGGAGTTTCTACGGGTTGTTCACTACTGTAGTTCATGTAAATTCTATTTCACACTATTTCATTAATAAAAGTTATGATTTTAAGGTACTAAAATGCGTAATTAAATTGACTAATCACTGTTGGCTTGCCTGATAGCGGTGTTAGGGGCCATCACGACCACTAGTGGATTTTGGGTCGTGACAGCTTGGTATCAGAGCATTAGGTTCACTTACGTCTCACGAGTCATTAGCAAGTCTAGTAGAGTCTTGCGGATCGGTACGGAGACGTCTGTACTTATATTCGAGAGGCTACAGGGATGTTAGGAGCACTTCCCTTCTTGATTTCCTCATCGTGCGGTTTGATTCTATTGAGGCTTGTGCTTATTTTCTTTATACTCAATCTTATGTGACGTGAAGCGCTTGTCATCAAATGGGCGTCGAGTAGTTGTGGTGGTACTTCGGAGCGAGTTAAGTCTCCTGTATAACTCTGTGAGGGGGAGACTACCCTAGGTGATGTATTTGTTATATGTTACTTGTTGTGGGGGTTATGTACGCACCGAGTGACAAGAGTCCGTGCGGTAGATAGTTTCATGTTATGTCCGGGTAGACTTAGGTTCCCGCCATTCTATAACTGCACTACTTGAGTTGTCACTTGCCTATTAAATTCCTTTATTTTACATTGCGACTTGAGACTAGACTTGTGTAGAATGATAGACTTGCTATTGTAGAGATTTGACGGGCTTCATGATAAGCCGCGGATTTAATTGTACTCCTCTTACGAATTTCTCCCACGTTAAGCGTTCTCACCAAAAGGTTTTCCTTAAAAATTTATAACTCACACGTCTGATCGTGAATGGGGTCAAGGACCCGTCAAAGCTTCTTATTATAATGGGATCGGGCCGTTCGCATCGGCATAATAGATACATCTACGGTTTGTGTCGTTCGACCCTCGGCAGTGCGCACACTATGATGGATCTGGTCGTACGCCTCGATAGGATTTATGTACCACACACTCATGGGAGCGGGCTGTTCGCTTCGACAATAAAATAGATGTATCTATGGTTTGGCAATGTTATCATGGATCGGGACGTATGCCTCGGCATTTCTATAAAATACTCTTATGAAGTCATGCGTAATAATTGGCAAGAAGCCAGCATATCTGTGAGCTTTTTCTGATTGAACTGTGACGACCTATCTGGCAAGGTATGTGTGTGTGTGTGTGTATATATATATATATATTTATTTATTTATTTATTTATATATATTTATATATATTTATATACACACACACACACATACTCCGATTGATGAGGTAGTTGCTAGCTGAGAGTTTGAGTTATTGCTGAGAAGAGGATTATACCACGTATTATACTTGTTACTTCATTTATTTTTTCTGATTCACATCAGTTTACTTCTATTGTATCTGTCTTATTGGACCACTAGTAAGTGTTGATGTTGACCCCTCATTACTACTTCTCTGGGGTTAGGCTAGATACTTACTGGGTACGTGTTGATTTACGTACTCATACTACATTTGCTGCACTTTACGTGCAGGTACATATATGTCTGGTGGTGATTTGGGCGCAGAGGTACGGCTAATGCGGGGATTTTACCGTGAGCTGCATTTCATGATACGATCCACAACCTTCAGAGTCTCCATTAGAGTTATTATATTTTTTCTGTCTAACTTGTATTCCAAATAGATGTTTTATTTTATTATATTTTCTAGTTGATGCTCATGCACTTGTGACACCGGGTTTTGGGGGTTCCTATGGGTTGTTCACTACTGTAGTTCGTGTAAATTCTATTTCACACTATTTCATTAATAAAAATTATGATCTTAAGGTACTAGAATGCATAATTAAATTGACTAATCATTGTTGGCTTTCCTGATGGTGGTTTTAGGCGCCATCACTACCACTAGCTCAGTCCATCCTAGCTTAGTCCAAATGTCGCTTCTACGACCACAATGCCGCACCTGCGGCCCTATCCACGTAAGTGCGATTGCACCAGATCCTAGCTACCTCAGCACTTCTCCCAAGCCCAAACTCGATCAATTTTCAATCCGCTTCGCACTCGGGACCCCATCCAATCACACCAACAAGTCCCAATACCTTATACAAACTTATCCAAAGGCTCGAAACACCACAAATAACATCAAAATCATAGATTGACGATAAAAATCTTTCTTTCAACTTTCAAACTTCCAAACTTCGATGAACGCGTTCGAATCCTGTCAAAATATTCCGGAATGATGCCAAACTTTACGGATAAGTAACAAATCATGTTATGAAACTATTCCAAGGCTCGGACCCCCAAACGAACATCTATATCACCAAAGTCCACCTCAAACCAAAATTAGGAAATTCTAAAACATTCAAAATGCCAAGTTTCCACAATAAGTGCCGAAATGCTCCCGGCGACCCGATACTCAACCCGAACCAGAAATCATCATACAAACGTATTGGAACCTTCAAATCCCGATTCCGAGGTCGTTTAGTCAGAAGTCAAACTTTAGTTAGTTCTTCCAACTTAAAGCTTCTGAAATTGGAACTTTCTTTCTAAATCAACCATGAAATTCCCGAAATTTAATTCCGACCACACATACAAGTCATAATACCTGCAGTGAAGCTGCTCAAGGCCTCAAACCACTGAACGACGCACTAGAGCTCAAAACGACCGGTCGGGTCGTTACATTCTTCATTTTCTTCTACCACCTCAAAGTGTTACCAAACATGTGAACGCACTCTAGAAGCACCGGGCATGATTTAACTTGAACCTAACAAAAATAGTAACCACACTTCATTTGATAATTGTAATTTTATTGTGGCTACCATAAATAATTGATAAAACATGAAATATGAATTAATTGAGAACTTGAGAGCAATAAGCAATTCAATAATCAAGAGGGAATTGAGAGAGAATTAGAGTAGAAGAAAAGAGCAAGTTGTGAGAAAAAATGAAGAAGAGAGGAACTATTTATAGTTATTAAAAGGCTAAAAATGTAATTTATCAATTATTAGGGGAGAAGGGGCTATTTTAGTAAGGGGATAGCCGAAATGACTAAAGTGCAATAAATGGCTGTTGCCCAACGGTCATTTTTTATTTTGACCGTTGCCAACGGTCAGAATCTAAAAATAAATTTACAACTTAAACTGGGCTGGACCGTGCTGGACTGACGAGCGCAAAACACAACGCGAAATTGATGCTCGCTAGTCAAAGATAGTATAGTTTAATTATCGTCTCCATAGGGATTGGATTTAAATAATGTGCAAGTAATTTCTAGCTTAACGCTATTCAGGATGATCAAAACTTGAGTTATAATGATTATGAACTACGTTTAACTATTATAATGAAGCAATTGACAATTGACAACAAGAAATTAGAGATCCGCAGAGTGGTTTCTTATAAATGTGAGGAATAAGGGTTTGACAGGATAGGTGCAAGATAGCTATTTGGGATGTAACTCTAGTTTAATTCACATAATAAGTGTAATGCTCTAACAAACTCAAAAACAAGTAAAATGCAGTAATTGGAGTGCAAATTATGACTAAAACACATGATTCTAGCCTACCATCACTGGAACACGGTTAAAATCCTTGAACGAGTTAGCGCGCTAGCTCGGTTCCGGTGCACCGGTAGCCAAAAAAGGCCTGACCCCGTCCGGCACAAGCCCCCTACCCTAGCCGACCCATCCCACCCCTTATCGAATCAGGATGACAGGGGCTGAACCGGGTTGTTAGTGGGTTGTTCCGGCACGATTAACACCTTTACTATTACTCCATGCCTTCTCATGGTGGTTTAGCTTTGACTACCATTAATTTTTTCCCACGCCTCATTTGCCAGCTTCTTCCCCATGTGATCCTGCTAGTCAGTTCGGTGGCTCACCACCAATTGCATCCCCGAGCTATCATAGTAGCCAGCATGGTGGTTCATCTTTTGTGCCTCAAACATTGTCCACTCTGTTTTCATCTCCATCATCATCCACTCCAAGTATATCAAATTTGGATATTGGAGGTTCTCACTGTCATGACCCAAAATCTACTATAGGTCGTGATGGCACCTAACGCTGTTGTTAGGAAAGCCAACGGTTATTGATCAACTTAATTGCCCATTTTTAATTACTTTTGAAATCATAATTTCCATTAATTAAATAGTATAAAATAGAATTTACAAGGTAAAATTATAATATTTACGTGAACTACAATAATGAACAACTAGTAGGAACCCCCAAAATCCGGTGTCACAAATGTATGAGCATCTACTAAAGAGTACAATAAAATTATAACATTCGCCTAGAATACAAGTTAGACAGAAGAATATAAATAACTCTTATGGAGACTCCGTATGCTGCGAATTGTAATATGGAATGCAGCTCACCTTAAAGTCCCCGCAATAGTCGCGTTTCCGCACCTAGAGGACTACTGGAAACATATATGCACCTGCACAATAAGTGCAGCAAGTTTAGCATGAGTACGTAAATCAACACGTACTTAATAAGTATCTAGCCTAACCCCAGAGAAGTAGTGATGAAGGGTCAACATCGACACTTACTAGTAGTCCAATAAATCAAATGCAGTAGGATGTATATAGATGTGAGGCAGAATAAATAAATGAAATAACAAGTATAAATTTGTGGTGCAATCCTCCACTTAATAATAAACTCAAGCTCTCAGTTAGCAATTACCTCCTCAATCGGAGTATATATATAATGGACCTCACAAGATAGTTCGTCATAGTTCAAATCAAGCTAACTCACAGATCTACTAGCTTCTTGTCAAATTTTACGCACGATTCCATAAGAGTATTTTATAGAAATGGCAAGGTGTACATCCCAATCCCATCATACTGTGTGCACTGCCGAGGGTCGAACAGCATGAACTATAGATGTATCTATTATACGCCGAAGCGAACAGCCCGCTCCCATGAGAGTGTGATACATAATCCTGCCGAGGTGAACAGCTCTATCCCATTAGAATAAGAAAGATTTAATGATTCCTTGACCCCACTCACGAATAAACGTGTGAGTTATAAATTTTAAGGAAAACCTTTCGATGAAAACGCATAGCACGGGAGAAATTCGTAAGAGGAACACAATTATTCCTCGCGTGTATGTAGCCCCGCGACAAGTAGCACATATCAAATACATCACCTAGGGGATAGTTTCCCTCATAAGGTTAGACAGGAGACTTACCTCGCTCCGAAGTTTCATAACCGACTCCAAAGCCTCTCTAGCACCTCAAACCAATGGCCGTCGATTCAAAACAAGTCAAACAATGTGCAAATCCTTAAATATATACTCTATTACCCATAATTAATCAATTTATAACACTTCCAAACTTCGCTCGAAAAGTCGATAAAGTCAACCCTCGAGCCCACATGCCCGGATTCCGAACGTTTTCGAAGATAATCATTACCCATAACACCACGAACTCAAATATATAATTTATTCCTAATTCCATTTCCAAAACAGTGGCCAAAATCCAAAATTACCAATTTCTAGGTCTCTTCAAAAATCCCACAATTACTACAATTTTTCATGTTTAAATCCAGATGTAAATCATGTATTTAACTCAGAATGGTAGGAATCACTTACCTCATGAAGGATGACAAAAATGGCACTCCAAAATCGCCCCAAAGGCCGGCTCCAATGAGAGAAAAAGAGGTACAATGAGCCAAAAACCCAATTTGCTTACTTATACATTTTGCCCAGGCGATCTTCAAATCTGCGAAGCCAAAATGCCGCAACTGCGGCGTCACTTTTGCGACTGCTCCTCTGCTTCTGCGAAAAATCACCCAGCACAAAGCCTCACACTTGCAAAAACATTCCCCGCTTATGCGACATCACAGGTGCGAGCTTCTTCAGCTCCCGCGCCTTCACCCGCTTTTGCGCCCAGCATTTCACTTATGCGCTTGTGCAGATGCGGCCAAATCTTCGCACCTGCGACCCTTCCCCTGGCCAGCTTTCTCCGCTTCTGCAACGACCTCCATCGCGCCTGCGTTTCTGCACTTGCAACCAAAACACCGAAGGTGCGACACCAGATTTCAACAGTTTCCAGCATTCCCTCAAACCCAAATTTCAATCCAATTTCAATCCATTTCAAACCCGAGGCCCCCCGGACTTTGGCCGCATCTGCGCATTGGCCAAGACTCAAAACCTCAAACGAATATCGATAACACCAAAATCCACTTCAAATCTAATTTAAAGAATTCTTAAACTTTAAAATGCTAACTTTCCATAATAAACGCTGAAATGCTCCCGGATCACCCGATACGTAACCCGAAATCATCATACGAACCTACTGGAACCTTCAAATTTGATTCCGAGGTTGTTTACTCAAAAGTCAAACCTTAGTTAATTTTTCTAACTTTAAGCTTCCGAATTTACAAAATTTCCTTCCGAATCAAATCTGAACATCCCGAAATTCAATTCCGACCATGCGTACAAGTCATAAAACATGAAGTGAATCTACTCAAGGCATCAAACCGCCAAACGACACACTAGAGGTCAAAACGACCGGTAGGGTCGTTATATTTTCCCCCACTTAAACATACGTTCGTCCTTGAACATGCCAAGAATTGTTCCGGAGTTTTCCAAAATTACTGTTTAACACCTTGCACACCTACCCCTGCCACCACAACCCATGTGAGCATATTAGCTCGAGTCAGGCTGAAGAGTCTCCCTCTTTATTTAATCAATAAGCCTTAAAACCAAATTCCAACCTCCGAATTCCTCTACAAGACCTGATTCTAACATGCGAACATCGTATGAATCCTTACACACTGCACCCAACATAACCATGCTCCTTCGCTGAAATCACACCATGCACTACATAAGTTGCTTGACCATAACAACATCCTCTGACAACAATAGCTACAATTCCATGAATCCAATGCCCACAGCACACCTCATGATGCATATAAGTCCTGTTCCAACCCTCGCAATACTTCCACGACGGAAGAGATGCGTAGAAACTAATAACCACTTGCCGAATCAACAAATCATGGAGTCTCTCCTCCTGACAAGGACCATTACATCATTCTGAACTAAATAACAATATTTGCTCTTTAATATACCCTACAAAACTCTGATCGCACTGATCCCAGGTCCAATTACCTCGTCTCACCCAGTACAAGCTGTTCAAGCAATAAGTCATCCCAAAAACTGCCAAAAATCTCATATGACACCAGCAATGCGCCAACAAGCTACAAACTCGAATGTGACATAAGGAAAAACGAACTCTGGAAAGGACCTACCCAGCCCGCGTAACGAATAAGATGGTCGAACAGACGCTATGAACCCTTCTAAGAGAATGAGAAACAAAATACACAAGAATAGATATAGGGAACCATACTCAACATCTAACTGTTGCGGCATGCAACCCGATCCTCACATGATACTGTTGTGGCATGCAACCCGATCCAAACAACATACCCATGGAGGCGTGCCACCCGATCCACACATAACAATAAATAAGGAAATACCCATCAAGCCATAATGCTTATACCTACAAAGTACCGAATATCGACCACAAGCACGCCAAGTGCAAAAAATACAACCCTGGGGATACGGATATCACCATATGCTACAAAACTCAAGCACAACTAAGGTGCAATAAATGACCTGTATATCGAGAGCCATCCTGCTCATATAACACCACAAGCTACAGGGACCACAACACATGTGTGGATAATTAAGCCATCTTACAACCCACATGGCATAATAAAGTATTACGTGGGATAATTGACGACGGGAATAACATCCAATGGCCGAAGACTCCTCCATAAGCAACGCTATGCTGAATGAACACATCCGGCCTGATGTAGAGGACACACTCACATTAGACCCATCAACGGACCTCAAGACGATTCTGATCATACTATACTGGGCTAATAACCTTTCAAGGATCCATAATAACCTTTTTCATGACACATAAGAACAGCCGTCAAATTCGGAACAAACTCACAAAGTCCACAGCCCAAGGAATAGAACGCCTCTCAGGCATAAACTCTTACATTTGCAATATTACTATAATCTCCATACTTGGTTTTAATCTTTCACAATACAAATCTCCCCGTAGTGTACGCTCCCACAACTTTCCTCCTAGGTACAAAGTCTGCATATCCATACCACCAATCGTACTAATCCTGTAAACCACACCACAATTCGCAGATTAATACACAATGCCTCTTTCACAGAAACCACTCTCAGGAGACACTAAGATAATGCCAGCCTACTCTGAACATCTGAATTCTTCCCTGATCATCAGAGCTCATGACATTCTTACCAATGTCGTGATCTTGATTCTCTACTTTCCATTCCCATGCCGCTCACTGCACCTATCATGCCTCTACGCGAGAGTACTAGAATTTCATCATAAATCCTAAACCACCAATAGAATAAACACTTCATCGTCTAGAACCCCTTTCACTCAACATATTTCAGAGGAACGATGGCAACACGCAACTGAATTCCCATAACTGCAGAAAAATACAAATCTCAAGTTGTGGTCTAAACCGCCATAACTCTTCCGGGATCCATTTACACAAAAAGGCCATTTGAATCAAATACCTCCCAAACCAATCAAGTTATGGTGGCTGTCAAGCCTACACGTACAACCACAAACCACATGTGTAACTTCACACGCTAAAGGAACTGATCATTGCCACAATCATGCTGATTCAACCATTTCTAACCGGCCTAACTTCTTCCAATTTACCCTCGACTTGCCTTAAAATTAATAATAGCTCCATTCAAAAACATAACGAATTAAATCTGCACTCATCCCGAATGTCCAGCATCACAAGACCATATTGTCTTAATACTCATGAACCATCTCATACCCTCTTTATGTGCTCAATAGCATCTCCAACTGGCAAACCCATCATTCAAGACCTTCCGCGAATCCGAAGCTATTTCTCTGTTTCCTCCAATACTGCACTGCATACCCGATGATAACATAGAACACTCTAAGTCCCGTTCATAATCCACTGGAAAAACTCAATCCTTAACCACACAACGGACCCGAAATCCTTAATCACTGCACTATTATTCTTGAACCCACTAGGACCGTTGTTGAGAGTCACCCACTCTGCCTTGGTCCCGAATATAACCAAACTCCAACGCTATGCTAGCACATGACACCCTTTCAAAGAAGCAACTGACTGAATTCTTTTCCTTGTACATCACATCCACAAGAAGCATATACTCTGAGTCTTCCCAAAACCTACACCTAAATCGATAAGGCGAAGTATAGCACACATTCATCAAGTTCCTTGCTCGAATTACCCCTAATGATTTCTTTTCTTAGTCATAAATGATCCACCAATGCACTAATACACGATCCAATCGTAGACGGTGGGCTCCCTCACTTAGCTTTAATCTACCATCACATAATGTAGAGCCTGCAGTGATTCCTCCTTCTCAATTACCATGATCTCGCATCGTTAACCAGCCAAATTTCTCGAAATCTTTTGTTAAGTTTTTCATAAAACATTCTGAATTACCAGCCACAATCGCACACTCGATCTCCTGCCGGGTAGTAAGTAGAATTCTTCATAGAAACTTCATCAACATCACGCAACCACTAACCTACTCACAAGAGATAATCCACCTATGGAATTCCATGCCGACATCTTCCAACAACGCTGCACTGGGTACAACTCCACAAATTCAGTAAACCCTCCTAAGCCCGTGGTCATCCACCAGCTATAAGAGTCTATTCATTCCCCATTGACATCAACTGAAAGTCTGAAAATACGTCCCAAACTCAAAGTCATGTGGCATGCAAAACTATAATCAAGTTTTCACACCCTTCTTCATTACAAGCAAACTCATTCCTGCCATATTCGATCTTCCTACATACAGTAACCACCATTCCAAATTAAGTCCGTAGGCTTAGTCACTTTCCACCATGACTCCCTAATCACTCTAAACTTCCTCAAGGTACATGGCTATCCTACCACAGAATCCATACGCTACTCTACCACTCCCACTTCGGTCAAACCATCTCCTTAAGTTCCTTCTTGACCTCTGCTGTTCACACTTGCCCTACTAACAATTCAACCACCGCGAGACACCTCCCGCCATGTCCTTCCTCATCCTTCGCTGCCCAATTGCTGCCTCAAATCAAAATCTATCTCTGTAGCACCTGAACTGGTAAATTGCTACCAACTCTAAACCTCCTTGAAAATCACCTTTCTCGAGCCATCAACATTAGAAATACCAATTCAATTCTGAACCGCTACATACCGCTATCTATGACAACCGCTCCTCAGGAACCATTTCACAACACCCTTCCCTGAAGGCAAATCAAAGAAAACCATAGAACCCTAATGCGTTCAAACAAGGATGATGACACCACATCATAAATGACAATTGCACCACGCTCGAAAATAACAAGTCTCGTTACTTAATCAAACCAAACCTGGACATCTAAAGTCCTATTGCCTTTCCTCCGCGAAATTAAATGTTGAACCCCTAAATCATGCACTGAGAAATCATCCTTTCAAGTCATTTACTGCCACGACATAAACAAGCACCCTACCGTTACTCCAACATCGTGCGATAACAACACATGAACATCATAGAAATATATGCATAGCCTCAAAACCATCGAATATATAGATACTGAGCTGAAATGACAGAACATCCTTCCATAAGGAGACTATAATAGCCTACCCGAAAATGCAGGGAAAACATCTTGCACCTCATTTGCAATACCATTTACAACTCCTCAATGCTCAATTGATACCAAGCACTCCACGTCGCATAAGATTGAGTAGGAAGCAAGCAAAGGCATAAGCCTCAAAAAACTCAAACCGCACGATAAGGAATCAAGAAGGGAAGTGCTCCAAACAGCTATGTAGACTCTCAAAGATAAGTACAGATGTCTTTGTACCTTTCCGCAAGACTCTACTAGACTTGCTCATGACTCGTGAGACCCAAGTGAACCTAGAGCTCTGATACCAAGCTGTCACGACCCAAAAACCACTATAAATCATGACGGCGCCTAACGCCGCCGTCAGGCAAGCCAATGATAATTGATCAAATTAATTACTCTTTTTTTATTATTTTTGAAATCATAATTTCCATTAATTAAATAGTATAAAATAGAATGTATAGGGTAAAATGATAATATTTACATGAACTACAATAATGAACCAGTAGGATGGGTACAAAGGAGTACAATAAAAACCACAACATCCGTCGGAATACAAGCTACAAAGGAGAATATAAATAACTCTTATGGAGACTCCATATGCTGCGGATCGTAACATGAAATGAACCTCACCATAAAGTCCCCGCAATAGTAACGCCTTCGCACCCAGAGGACCACCGAAAACATATATGCACCTGCACAATAAGTGCAGCAAGTGTAGCACGAATACGTTAATCAATACGTACCCAGTAAGTATCTAGCCTAACACCAGAGAAGTAGTGACGAGGGGTCTACAATGACACTTACTAGTGGTCCAATAAATTAAATGCAGTAGGAAGTAAACAGATGTGAGGCAGAATAAATAAGCGAAATAACAAGTATAAATATATGGTACAATCCACCTCTTAACAATAAACTCAAGCTCTCAGTTAGCAATTACCTCCTCAATCAGAGTATATATATAATGGACCTCACAAGATAGGTCGTCACAGTTCAAATCAGTCAAACTTACAGATACACTGGCTTCTTGTCAAATATTACGCACGATTCCATAAGAGTATTTTATAGAAATGCCGAGGCGTACGGCCCAATCCCATCACACTGTGTGCACTGCCGAGGGTCGAATGTCACGAACCATAGATGCATCTATTAAACTGCCTAGGCGAACGGCTCGCTCCGATGAGAGTGTGGTACATAATCTTGCCGAGGAGAACGTCCCGATCCCATTAGAATAAGAAGCTTTAACAGATCCTTGACCACACTTAAGAATAAACGTGTGAGTTATAAATTTTAAGGAAAACTTTTCGATGAAAACACATAGCGCGGAGAAATTCGTAAGAGGAGCATAATTATTCTGCGGCTAATCATGAAGCTCGTCAAATATCTACAATAGCACGTCTATCACTCTACGCAAGTCTAGTATCAAGTTGTAACGTAAAAAAAAGGAATTTAATAGGCAAGGGGCAACTAAAATAGCATAGTTAAAGCATGGCGAGAACCTAAGTCTAGCCGGACATAACATGAAACTAGCTACGTACGGACTCTCATCATCTCGTGCATATGTAACCCCCGCAACAAGTATCACATACCAAATACAGCACCTAGGAGATAATTTCCCCCTCACTAGGTTAGACAGGAGACTTATCTCGCTCTGAAGTTTCATAACCGGCTCTAAAGCCTCTTTAGCACCTCAAATCGATGCTCGTCGATCCAAAACTAGTCAAACAATGTGCAAATCCTTAAATATATACTCTATTACCCATAATTAATCAATTTATAACACTTCTCAACTCCGCTCGAAAAGTCGAGAAAGTCAACCCTCGGGCGCACGTGCTCGGATTCCGAAAGTTCTTGAAGATAATCATTATCCATGACACCGGGAACTCAAATATATATTTATTCCTAATTCCATTTCCAAAAACGTTGCCAAAATCCAAAATTATCAATTTCTAGGTTTCTTCAAAAATCCCACAATTACTATAATTTTTCATGTTTAAATCCACATGTAAAGCATGTACTTAACTCATAACAGTGGGAATCACTTACCTTATGAAGGATGACAAAAATGGCACTCCAAAATCGCCCCCAAGGACGGCTCCAACGAGAGAAAAAAGGTGAAATGAGCCAAAAACCCAATATGGCTAACTTATACATTCTGCCCAGGCGATCTTCGCATCTGTGAACCCAAAATGCCGCACCTGCGGCGTCGCTCTGTGACCACTCCTCTACTTCTATGGAAAATCACCCAACACGAAGCATCGCACCTGTGGAAACATTCCTCGCTTCTGCGACATCGCAGGTGCGAGCTTCTTTCGCTCATGCGCCTTCACCCGCTTCTGCGCCCAGCATTTCGCTTCTGCGCTTGGGTAGATGTAGCCAAAGCTTCACAGCTGTGGCCCTTCCCCTGGCCGGCTTTCTCCGTTCCTGCAATGAATCCATCGTGCCTGTGCGTCCGTACTTGCAACCAAACCACCGCAGGTGCGATGACACCAGATTTTAGCAGTTTCCAACATTTCCTCAAATCCAAATTTCAATCCGTTTCAAACCCGAGGCACCCGGGACCTTATCCAAATGTACCAACCAGTTCCATAACACAACATGGACCTGATCGAGGCCTCAAATCACACCAAACAATATCAAAATTGT
>MCJB01048407.1:8600-28600 GCA_002018475.1 Nicotiana obtusifolia | reverse complement strand
GACGGACCTAGTTTGAAAGTGTAAGTTCACGTGAAGTCAATATATTCTGTTCAAATATATATGGGAAATGCATAAGTGCCACAGACCCAATTTCCCTATGCCGTGATGGCGCCAACGTCCCCGTTAGGCAAGCCAACAGTGAACTAGCTATGTATTTACTCCTTTAGCATTCTTTGAAATATTTGATTTTTAATTATTAAACGAGTAAGAGGTGAGAAATTAAATAAAATAAAGTTTAAACAATTAGACGAACAAGTGTGGTGAGATAAATACTCAAAATCATCAAGTGTGTACTAATAAAAATTCCAAGACCTGGTGACACAAGTGTATGAGTTTTTAGTAGAATATACAAAACACTTAACTGCTGTCTGAATGGAGTAGCAGAAAATAAAAGCAAAAGAGAGACTCCAGGTGCTGCAGGATAGGCTCGGAAAGCAGCTCACCACTAAGTCTCGAAGTATCAGGGGTGTGCGCCGGGATAACTACCAGAAGCACCTGCCTCAGAATCTGTAAGAAGAGTAGCATGAGTACATAAACAACATGTACCCAGTAAGTATCTAGTCTAACCTCGAAGAAGTAGTGACGATGGGTTGACATCGACACTTACTATGGGCTAACAATAAAATACAGGGATTCTAAATAAGCATGGATAATGTAAATAATAAATACAACTTAGTAACAAGCAGTGAATAATAATTCTTTCACTGACTATAAATTCCAAGTCAATTTCTGTCAGTAAATAATTCTA
Source organism: Nicotiana obtusifolia (assembly GCA_002018475.1). Lineage (NCBI taxonomy): Eukaryota > Viridiplantae > Streptophyta > Magnoliopsida > Solanales > Solanaceae > Nicotiana > Nicotiana obtusifolia. Next base: position 27,852 of record MCJB01048407.1, on the reverse strand, counting down.
ACCGCTCAAGCAATAAAATAATATCGAGTATAATTAGGCTCCGAATATTATTACGTACGATTTATGCCAAGGTCGTACGACCCGATCCAAAATATATATATAATGTGTGCACTGCCGAGGGTCGAATGGCACGAACCATAGATGCATCTATTAACCTGCCAAGGCGAACGGCCCGCTACCATGAGAATAGAGGAATTTACCTCGCTCGCGGAAATACTTGCGACGCGAGTGAACATGAATTTATCAGAGTTATTATAAAATTCATCAATTCTTCTCAACCATAAGAAATCCTCACTGGAGAATTTAAATCTTACAATCCTTAGTCGCAGCTCTATTTAAGACAATTAACATGCTTAATTAACATAACAGTACAAACAAAGCATGACGTAAATCTAAGATTACCCGAACATGACATAGAACATAGCTATGCATGGAGTCTCGTCACCTAGTGCGTACGTAGATCCCCACATAAGTAATTCACAACAAAAATACACTTAAGGGAATGAGTTCCTTTTTACAAGGTTAGGCAAGAGACTTACCTCGTTCTCAAGCTCTCTCCCGATCAACTGATATGCTTTAAATCCTCAACTCAGTGCCAAACAACCCGAAACTAGTCAAATGTTTAATCAATATACACTCAAACGTTCATGATTTAACTATTAGGGCAATTACCCACCCCCAATTGGAAGAATTCCTAAAATTCATCCCTGGGCCCACGTGCTCGGATCCGGGAAAGTTTTGAAGATAAATGTTACCCATAACCTCACGAACTCAAATACATAATTTTAACCCAATTCCATAATCATTTTCATAGTTAAATCCCATTTTTGTCAAAATCTAGGTATGTTCATCTAAATCCATAATTTTCACAATTTTACATGTTAAAATCTACTCATAATCTATGTGTTTAACTTACATTGGATAGAAATTACTAACCTCCAATAGCTAGGTGAAAACCCCTCTCTAAGAACTCCAAAATAGCCCAAGGAATGCAATAAATGAACCCAAAATGGTCTAAGTCCCGACTTATATGAAACTTCTACCCCCAGCGATTTTCGCGTCTGCGGACCAGGGGCTGCATCTGCGGCTCCGCACCTGTGGAAAAGCCATCACAGGTGCAGTCCTAGCCCAGGCTGGCATACTCCGCTTTTGTGGACGGGATACCGCTTCTGCGGAGGGTGGGCGCATTTGCGGACCTTCTTGCACTTGCGGACCTCTCATCGCAGAAGCGAGGCCACTTCTGCGCATGTTCCTCTGCTTCTGTGGACCACTGGCCAAATGCCCAAAGCCGCTTCTTCGGCAAGGAGCTCGCAAGTAGCCCTTTTTAAGCTCTAGCTCCATCCGTGCATCATCCGAGTAGCACCTGAGGCCCCCTAGGCCTCGTCCAAACATACCAATGAGTTTGTAAACATGAGATGGACTCGCTTGAACCCTCGGAATGCGGAAAACAACACCAAAACTAAGAATAGTACCCCAAAACCAAATCGAATCAACTTATGAACTTCAAGTTCTTCCAACTTGCTTCGAGCGCGCCGAAACATACATAAACTACTCGAAATGATACCGAAATTTCGTGCAAGTCTTAAATCACCATACGGAACTATTCCGGGGCTTGGAATCTCAAACGAACCTCGATAACACCAGGACCTACTTCAATCCAAATTTAATGAATTTTAAGACATTCAATGCGCCAACTTTAACCTTTATGCACCAAAATGCTCCCGGGTCATCCAAAACCCGATCCAAACATACGCCCAAGTCTAAAATTATTATACGAACCTATTGGGACCGTTAAATCCCGGTTCTGGGGTCGTTTACTAGAAATGTTGACCCAAGTCAAACTTAGCCCTTTAAAGCCAATATTAAGGAACTAAGTGTTCCAATTTCAACCCGAACCCTTCCAAATCCCTCACTAATCATCCCCTCAAGTCATAAAAAAGTAAAAGCACATACAAGGAGTCCTATTAGGGGAACGGGAAACTAAAAAGTAAAAAGACCGGTGGGTCATTACATTCTCTACCTCATAAATGCACGTTCGTCCTCGAACGGATCTAGGATCATACCTGGAGTGCTGAATAGGTGTTGATATCTGCTCCGCATGTCCTCCTCTGCCTCCGAAGTCACCTGCTCGACTAGTTGACCCCTCCACTAAACTTTTACTGCAGAAATCTTCTTGGACCTCAACTGACGAACCTGTCTGTCGACAATGGCAACTGGCTCCTCCTCATAACGCAGGCTCTCATCTAGCTGAGCCGTGCTAAAATCTAACAAATGCGACATGGTGGCATGATACCTCCGGAGCATAGACACGTGGAAAATCATATGAACTCTAGATAGACTAGGAGGCAAAGCATGCTCATAAGCAACCTCCCAACTTGTCTCAACACCTCAAATGCTCCTATGCACCTTGGGCTCAACTTGTCCTTCTTCTTGAACCTCATAATCCCCTTCATCGGCGAGACTTTCAAGAGAACCATCTCAACCACCATAAATGATAAATCACGTGCTTTCTGATCCGCGTAACTCTTCTATCTGGACTGTGCTGCGCGAAGTCACTCCTGAATCAACTTTATCTTTTCCAAGGCATCCTTCACTAAGTTAGTACCATATAACTTAGCCTCACTAGGCTCAAACCATCCGATGGGTGAATGAAATCGCTGACCATGTAATGCCTCAAATGAGCCATCACGATGTTGGACTGATAACTTATTGTTGTAAGAAAACTCGGCCAAAGGCAAGAATCGATCCCACTGCCCTCCAAAATAAATCACACTTGCTCTGAGCATATCCTCCAAAATCTGAATTGTCCGCTCCAACTGCCCGACGGTCTGCGGATCAAAGGCTGTACCGAACTCTACTCGGGTCACCAACTCACTCTGTACCGCCCTCCAGAAATGCGAAGTAAACTGGGGCCTCTATCTGATATGATGGAAACAGGAACACCATGCAACCAAACAATCTCCTGAATGTAAATTTGAGCCAATCTCTCTACAGAATACGCTGTAACAACTAGAATGAAGTGTGCCGACTTGGTCAACCTGTCGACAATGATGCCACCTCAGGTCACGATATATCTTCGTAGCACCTAGATGAATAGAATACCGAAAACTGTGTGCCGCCTCTAGAATCTTTTTCCTCAATCCATCAACATTAGGGACCAGAGGCGACCTTGGAGTCGCAGAACACCATCCTCGCCGATCGTAACCTCCTTAGCACCACCATGTAGTGCTGTCTCTCTGAAAACCAACAAGTGCGGATCGTCATACTGGCAAGCCTTGATCTGCTCGAATAGTGAAGACTGCGCGACGACACATGCAAGAACTCGCCTGGGCTCTGAAATATCCAACCTCACAAGTCTGTTAGCTAAGGACTGAATGTCCAAAGCTAGTGGCCTTTGCTCTGCTGAAAGGAATGCCAAATTACCCATAATCTCCGCAAATACATTCGCCTTGCTCGGATGATAAAGAATGGTAATATCATAATCTTTTAGTAACTCAAGCCACATGTGCTGCCTCAAATTGAGATCCCTCTGTTTGAACAACTGTTGTAAGCTGCAATGATCGGTGTAAACCTCACAGACCACCCCATAAAGGTAATGCCTCCAGATCTTGAGAGCATGAACAATCGCGGCCAACTCCAAATCATATAATTCTTCACGTGGGGGCTTCAGCTGACATTAAGCATATGAAATAACTCGCCCCTCCTGCATCAATACACAACCCAGGCCAACGCGTGAAGCGTCACAATACACAGTATACATCCTTGAACCGAAAGGCAGCACTAACACCGGTGCTGAAGTCAAGACGGTCTTGAGCTACTGAAAGATCGCCACATAATCATCGGAACGGAGCACCCTTCTGGGTCAATCTAGTCAAAGGTGTTGCAGTAGATGAGATTCCCTCCACAAACCGACGATAATAACCTACTAACCAAGGAAGCTCCTAATCTCAGTCGCAGTAGTAGGACGAGGCCAACTCTGAACTGCCTCGATCTTCTTGGGATCTACCTTAATACCCTCGCCTCATATACAACATGTTCCAAGAATGCCATAGAATCTAACCAGAACTCACACTTGGAGAACTTAGTATATAACTTTTATTCTCGGAAGGTCTGAAGCACCACTGTTGAATGTTGCTCGTGCTCCTCCATGCTACATGAGTAGATCAAAATGCCATCAATGAACACAATGACAAACAAATCAATATATGGCCTGAACACCCGATTCATCAAATCCATAAACGCCGCCGGGCATTAGTCAAACCGAAAAACATCACTAGAAACTCATAATGGCCATATCTAGTCCGGAAAGCCGTATTCGGAACATCCGAATCCCGAATCTTCAACTGATGGTACCTCGAGCTCAAGTCGATATTGGAGAACACCCTCCCTGTAACTGGTCAAATAAATCATCAATACGGTGTAACGGGTAGTTGTTCTTAATGGTGACTTTGTTCAACCGGCAGTAATCAATGCTCATCTGCATAGTCCCATCTCTTTTCTTCACGAATAGTACCGGTGAACCCCAAGGCGATACACTTGGTCCGACAAACCCCTTTGCTAGCAACTCCTCAAGTTGTTCTTTCAATTCCTTTAACTCTTTCGGAGCCATACGGTACGGTGGAATAGAGATAGGCTAGGTACCTAGAGCCAAATCAATATAGAAATCAATATCACGATCTGGTGGCATGCCTAGAAGATCAGAAGGAAACACATCGGAGAACTCCCGAACCACGGACACTGAATCAATCGCCAGAGTATCTACAGTAGTATCCTAAACATAAGCTAGATAAGCTAAACACCCCTTCTTGACCATGTGTCGAGACTTTAGAAAAGAGATAACCCGACTAGACGCACTGACAGACAAACCCTTCCACTCAATCTAGGCAACTCTGGCATCACCAAGGTAACAGTCTTGGCATGGTAATCAAGGATGGCATGATATGGAGACAACCAATCCATGCCCAGGATGACCTCAAAGTCGGTCATATCAAGCAACAGAAGATCTGCTCGGGTCTCATAACCACAGAAAATAACAATGCAGGAACGATAGATCTGATTCACAAACACAGAATTGCCCACTGGAGCGGACACATAAATAGGAGTACCCAAAGACTCACGAGTAACACCCAGGAAATGAGCAAACAAAGATGAATCATACGAATACGTAGACCCTAGGTCAAATAGTATTAAAGAATCACTACCGCAGACAAAACTAATAAATGTGATCACGGCATATGGTCTAGCTGGAAAAGCATAGAACCTAGCTGGAGCACCACCTGGCTAGCCTCCACCCGACTGACCTCCACCTCTAGAAACGGCCCCTACCCTCCTGCCCTCTACCTCTAAGCGATCGGGCGGCTGGCGCGGCAGCTGGTGCTATAATCATAGGCTGATGACCCTGATGTACTACCTTACCCCGTAGTTTGGGACAAAACCTCTTCATGTGGCCAGGATCCCCGCACTCGTAACAACCCTTCGGAACGGCGAACTGCTAACCGGAAGTCTGACCCTGACGGCCTGAATACCCACTGGAGGGACCCTAAATAGCTAGTGGCTGGTAGGAATTCTCTAGCCTAGTGCTGAAATAGGGTCGCAATGGAGCACCCCGAGGAAGAAGCAGTGCTGGATATGTGGGCCTACTAGACTGACCCCACACGAACTGACCCCTGCCCCCAGCTGGGGCACCACAAAACTCTCCAAAATATCAAAACCGTTTATCCCTCATCGCATGCTCTCGGCTCTACTGACGGATACCCTCAATCCTCCGAGCTATCTCCATAACTAGCTCGTAAAAAGTCCCCATCTCAACCTCTCGGGCCATAGCAGCCTGGCTATCAGAGTTAAATCAGAGAATCTCGCCTCATAGTCGGTCTCCGACATCTGGCCCTGCAAGATCTACTTGAACTGAAATCGCAACTCTTCCCTCTAAGAGGGTGAAATGTATCTGTCTAAGAAGAGGCGTGCGAACTTATCCCAAGTCATGGGAGGAGAACCTGCTGGTCTGCTGAGAAGATAGGACTGCAACCATCTACAGGCCCTACCCTCCAGCTGAAAGCTGGTAAAGTCCACCTCGTGGTACTCCAATATCCTCGTGTTGTGTAGTCTATCCCTGCACCGATCAATAAAGTCCTGGGGGTCCTCATGGAGCACACCTCCAAAGACAGGAGGATGTAGCCTGGTCCATCTGTCCAATAGCTTCTGCGGATAGCTGGCCACAACTGGTCTGGTCTCAGGTATAGTTGCTGCAACTGGCTGAGATCCACCCACGGGTAGTGCGCCCAAGGTCTGATACATGGCAGTTCTATGCCTTGGAGCCTGAGCGGTAGGGGTCTGTGCACCCCCTCCTGCCTGAGATGTGGCTGGGTCAACTGGAAATAAACTAGCCTGAGTCATAGAATCCATGAACCGCAACATACGGCCCATGACCTCCTGGAATCCTGGCGCGGACATGAAATCCGCTGGGCTTGGCACCACTGCAGGCATCTCGTCGTGCTCCTCAATAATAGGATACACTACTGGATTCACTGGTGGCATAATCGAGGCAACTCTAGGATGCCCTCATCCTCTACCACAAGTTGGGGCCCTCCCTTGGCCTCTCCCTCGGCCTCTAGAAACAGGGGGAGCAACCCCTCCATGATCGGGTACATCTGCAGCGCGCGTTCTCACCATTTGTGAGAGAATATGAGAAAGATACTTAGTTAAACATCAACTGCACAATAGGGGATAAAGAAAGAGTAGTTTTCTAATACCCTGTAGCCTCTCGAAGATAAGTACGGACGTCTCTGCACCGATCTGCAAGACTCTATTAGGCTTGCTCATAACTTGTGAGACCTATGTGAACCTAGAGCTCTGATACCATGTTATCACAACAAAATTTCCCTATAGGCCGAGATGGCACCCAACGTCGCCGCTAGGCAAGCCAACGGTGAACTAGCCATGTATTTACTCTTTTAACATTCTTTGAAATAGTTGATTTATAATTATTAAATGAGTAAGAGGTGAGAAATTAAATAAAATAAAGTTTAAACAATTATAAGAACAAGTATACTGAGATAAATACTCAAAATCATCAAGTGTCTACTAGCAAAAATTCCAAGACCTGGTGTCACAAGTGTATAAGTTATTAGTATAATCTACAAAACACTAAACTACTGTCTGAATGGGGTAGACAGAAAATAAAAGCAAAATAGAGACTCCAGGTGCTGCAGGGTAGGCTCTAAAGCAGCTCACCACTAAGTCTCGAAGTATTAGGGGAGTGCGCCGGGATAACTACCAGATGCACCTGCCTCAGAACCTGCACGATTAGTGCAGAAGTGTAGCGTGAGTACATAAACAACATGTACCCAGTAAGTATCTACTCTAACCTCGAAGAAGTAGTGACGACGGGTCGACATCGACACTTACTATGGGCTAACAATAAAATACAGGGATTCTAAATAAGCATGGATAATGTAAATAATAAATACAACTTAGTAACAAGCAGTAAATAATAATTCTTTCACTGACAATAAATTCCAAGTCAATTTCTATCAGTAAATAATTCTAAACGCTCAAGCAATAAAATAGTATCGAGTATAATTAGGATCCGAATATTATTACGTACGATTTATGCCAAGGTCGTACGACCCGATCCAAAATATATATATAATGTGTGCACTGCCGAGGGTCGAATGGCACGAACGATAGATGCATCTATTAAACTGCCAAGGCGAACAGCCCGCTACCATGAGAGTAGAGAAATTTACCTCGCTCGCGGAAATACTTGCGACGCGAGTGAACATGAATTTATCAGAGTTATTATAAAATTCATCAATTCTTCTCAACCATAAGAAATCCTCACTGGAGAATTTTTAAATCTTACAATCCTTAGTCGCAGCTCTATTTAAGACAATTAACATGCGTAATTAACATAACAGTACAAACAAAGCATGACGTAAATCTAAAACTACCCAAACATGACATAGAACATAGCTATGCATGGAGCTCGTCACCTAGTGAGTACGTAGCTCCCCACATAAGTAATTCACAACAAAAATACACTTAAGGAAATGAGTTCCTTTTTACAAGGTTGGGCAAGAGACTTACCTCGTTCTCAAGCTCTCTCCCGATCCACTGATATGCTTTAAATCCTCAACTCAGTGCCAAACAATCCGCAACTAGTCAAATATTTAATCAATATACACTCAAAAGTTCATGATTTAACTATTAGGGCAATTACCCACCCCCAATTGGAAGAATTCCTAAAATTCACCCCTGGGCCCACGTGCCCGGATCCGGGAAAATTTTGAAGATAAATGTTACCCATAACCTCACGAACTCGAATATATAATTTTCACCCAATTCCATAATCATTTTCATGGTTAAATCCCATTTTTATCAAAATCTAGGTTTGTTCATCTAAACCCATAATTTTCACAATTTTACTGTTAAAATCTACTCATAATCTGTGTGTTTAACTTACATTGGATAGAAATTACATTACCTCCAATAGCTAGGTGAATACCCCTCTCTAAGAACTCCAAAATAGCCCAAGGAATGCAATAAATGAACCCAAAATGGTCTAAGTCCCGACTTAAATGAAACTTCTACCCCCAGCGATTTTCGCGTCTGCGGACCAGGGGCTGCATCTGCGGCTCCGCACCTGTGGAAAAGCCATCACAGGTGCAGTCCTAGCCCAGGCTGGCATACTCCGCTTTTGTGGACAGGATACCGCTTCTGCGGAGGGTGGGCGCATTTGCGAACCTTCTTGCACCTGCGGACCTCTCATCGCAGAAGCGAGGCCGCTTCTGTGGACCACTGGCCAAATGCCCAAAGCCGCTTCTTCGGCAAGGAGCTCGCAAGCAGCCCTTTTTAAGCTCTAGCTCCATCCGTGCATCATCCGAGTAGCACCTGAGGCCCCCTAGGCCTCGTCCAAACATACAAACAAGTTTGTAAACAAGAGATGGACTCGCTTGAACCCTCGAAATGTAGAAAACAACACCAAAACTAAGAATAGCACCCCAAACCAAATCGAATCAACCTATGAACTTCAAGTTCTTCCAACTTGCTCCTAGCGCGCCAAAACATACATTAACTACTCTAAATGATACCGAAATTTCGTGCAAGTCTTAAATCACCATACAGAACCATTCCGGGACTTGGAATCTCAAACGGACCTCGATAACACCAGGACCTACTTCAATCCAAATTTAAAGAACTTTAAAACCTTCAATGCGCCAACTTTCAATTTTATGTGCCAAAACGCTCCCGGGTCATCCAAAACTCGATCCGAACATATGCCCAAATCCAAAATCATCATACGAACCTATTGAGACAGTCAAATCCTGGTTCCGGGGTCATTTACTAGAAATGTATATCCAAGTCAAACTTAGCCCTTTAAAGCCAATATTAAGGAACTAGGTGTTCCGATTTCAACCCGAACCCTTCCAAATCCCGAATTAACCATCCTCGCAAGTCATAAAACAGTAAAAGCACATACAAGGAGTCCTATTTAGGGAACGGGGATCTAAAAAGTAAAACGGACGATCGATCATTACATTCTCTACCTCTTAAACGAACGTTCATCCTCGAATGGATCTAGGATCATACCTGGAGTGCTGAATTGGTGTTGATATCTGCTCCGCATGTCCTCCTCTTCCTCCCAAGTCACCTCCTCGACTGGTTGACCACTCCACTGAACGTTTACCGTAGAAATCTTCTTGGACCTCAACTGGCGAACCTGTCTGTCAACAATAGCAACTGGATCCTCCTCATAACCCAGGCTCTCATCTAGTAGAACCGTGCTAAAATCTAGCACATGCGACCTGTCGGCGTGATACCTTCGGAGCATAGACACATGAAAAATCGGATGAACTCCAGATAGACTGGGAAGCAAAGCAAGCTCATAAGCAACCTCCCAACTTGTCTCAACACCTCAAATGCTCCTATGAACCTTGGGTTCAACTTGTCCTTCTTCCCGAACCTCATGATCCCCTTAATCGGCGAGACTTTCAAGAGAACCTTCTTACTCACCATAAATGATAAATCAAGTTCCTTCTGATCCGCGTAAGTCTTCTACCTGGACTGTGCTGCGCGAAGTCGCTCTTGAATCAACTTTATCTTTTCCAAGGCACCCTTCACTAAGTTAGTACCATATAACTTAGCCTTGCGGGGCTCGAACCATCCGATGTGCGAACAAAATCGCCGACCATATAATGCCTCAAATTGAGCCATCACGATGCTGGACTGATAAATGTTGTTGTAAGAAAACTCAGCCAAAGGCAAGAATCGATCCCACTGCCCTCCAAAATAAATCACACATGCTCTGAGCATATCCTCCAAAATCTAAATTATCCGCTCTGACTACCCATCGGTCTGCGAATGAAAGGTTGTACCGAGCTCTACTCGGGTCCCCAACTCACTCTGTATGGCCCTCCAGATATGCGAAGTAAACTGGGGTCCTCTATCTGATATGATGGAAACAGGAACACCATGCAACCAAACTATCTCCTAAATGTAAATTTGAGCCAATCTCTCTACGGAATACGCGGTAACAACTAGAATGAAGTGTGCCGACTTGGTCAACCTGCCGACATGATGCCACCTCAGGTCACGATATATCTTCGTAGCACCTGGATGAATAGAATACCGAGAACTGTGCCGCCTCTAGAATCTTTTTCCTCAATCAATCAACATTAGGGACCATAGGCGACCTTGGAGTCGCAGAACACCATCCTCACCGATAGTAACCTCCTTAGCACCACCATGTAGTGTCGTCTCTCTAAAAACCAACAAGTGCGGATCGTCATACTGGCGAGCCTTGATCTCCTCAAATAGTGAAGACTGGACGACGACGCATGCAAGAACTGGCTTGGGCTCTGAAATATCCAACCTCACAAGTATGTTAGCTAAGGACTGAATGTCCAAAGCTAGTGGCCTCTCCTCTGCTGAAAGGAATGCCAAATTACCCATACTCTTCGCCTTCCTTCTTAACGCATCCGCAGCTACATTCGCCTTGCCCGGATGATAAAGGATGGTAATATCATAATCTTTTAGTAACTCAAGCCACCTGCGGTGCCTCAAATTGAGATCCCTCTGTTTGAACAAATGTTGTAAGCTGCAATGATCGGTGTAAACTTCACAGGACACCCCATAAAGGTAATGCCTCCAGATCTTGAGAGCATGAACAATCGCGGCTAACTCAAAATCATGTAATTCTTCACATGGGGCTTTAGCTGACATTAAGCATATGCAATAACTCGCCCCTCCTGCATCAGTACACAACCTAGGCCAATGCGTGAAGCGTCACAATACACAGTATACATCCCTGAACCGGAAGGCAGCACTAACGCCGGTGCTGAAGTAAAGGCGGTCTTGAGCTTCTAAAAGCTTGCCACGTAATCATCGGAATGGAGCACCCTTCTGGGTCAATCTAGTCAAAGGTGCCGCAGTTGATGAGATGCCCTCCACAAACCGACGATAATAACCTGCTAACTCCAGGAAGCTTCTAATCTCAGTAGCTATAGTAGGACGAGGCCAACTCTGAACTGCCTCGATCTTCTTGGGATATACCTTAATACCCTCGCCTCATATACAACGTCCTAAGAATGCCATAGAATCTAACCAGAACTCACACTTGGAGAACTTAGCATATAACTTCTATTCCCGCAAGGTCTGAAGCACCACTCTTAAATGTTGCTCGTGCTCCTCCATGCTACACGAGTAGATCAAAATTCCATCAATGAAAACAATGACAAATGAACCAATATATGGCCTGAACACCCGGTTCATTAAATCCATAAATGTCGCTCGGGCGTTAGTCAAACCGAAGGACATCACTAGAAATTCATAATGGCCATATCTAGTCCGGAAAGCCGTATTTGGAACATCGGAATCCCGAATCTTCAACTGATGGTACCCCGACCTCAAGTCGATCTTGGAGAACACCCTAGCACCCTGCAACTGGTCAAGTAAATCATCAATACGCTGTAAAGAGTACTTGTTCTTAATGGTGACTTTTTTTTAACTGGCGGTAATCAATGCACAATAGTCCCATCTTTTTTCTTCACGAATAACACCGTGGACCCCAAGGCGATACACTTGGTCTGACGAACCCCTTTGCTAGAAACTCTTCAAGTTGTTCTTTCAATTCCTTTAACTATGTCGGAGCCATACGAAACGGTGGAATAGAGATAGGCTGGGTACCTGGAGCCAAATCAATACAGAAATCAATATCACGATCTGGTGGCATGCCTGAAAGATCAGAAGGAAACACATCGGAGAACTTTCAAACCACGGACACTTAATCAATTGTCGAAGTACCTACAGTAGTATCCCGAACATAAGCTAGATAAGCAAAACACCCCTTATTGACCATGTGTCGAGCCTTCAGAAAAGAGATAACCCGACTAGACGCACTGACAGACGAACCCTTCCACTCAATCTAGGCAACTCTGGCATCGCCAAGGTAACAGTCTTGGCATGGAAATCAAGGATGGCGTGATATGGAGACAACGAATCCATCCCCAGGATGACCTCAAAGTCGGTCATATCAAGTAACAAAGGATCCGCTCAAGTCTCATAACCACAGAAAGTAACAATGCAGCACCAATAGATTTGATCCACAAACACAGAATTGCCCACTAGAGTGGACACATAAGTAGGAGTAACCAAGGACTCACGAGTAATACCTAGGAAATGAGCAAACAGAGATGAAACATACGAATACGTAGACCCTGGGCCAAATAGTACCAAAAAATCCCTACCACAGACAGAAATAATACATGTAATCACGGCATCTGTGGCCACTGCATATGGTCTAGCTGGGAAATCATAAAACCTAGTTGGAGCGCCACCTGGCTAACCTCCACCTGACTGACCTCCACCTCTAGAACGGACCCTACCCACCTCCCCTCTACCTCTAAGTGACCGAGCGTCTGGTGCTGCAGTTGGTGCTATAGTCATAGACTGATGACTCTGATGTAGTACCATACCCCGAAGTCTGGGGCAAAACCTCTTCATGTGGCCAGGATCCCCGCACTCCTAACAACCCCTCGGAATGGCAGACCGCTGACTGGAAGTCTAACCCTGATGGTCTGAATACCCACTGAAGGGACCCAGAATAGCTGGTGGCTAGTAGGAACTCTCTGGCCTAGTGCTTAAATAGGGCCGCACTGGAGCACCCCGAGGAAGCAGCGGTGCTGGATATGTGGGCCTACTAAACTGACCCTACACGAACTGACCCCTGCCCCCAGCCGGGGCACCACAAAACTCTTCAAAATATCAAAACTGCTTATCCCTCGTCGCCTGCTCTCGGCTCTACTGACGGACTGTTATAACCCATATTTGTACGTGTTATATTACACCGTAAGATAGTCTACCTTGGTTTGAGAAGAGAATTACCTTTGAGACAATAAGAGTTTAGTCCTATTGGTCTTAAACGATGCAAAGGTGTATAAGGATGGTTAACAAGTATTAGAGGATAAACGAGTTAAGGATGTTGTAACTCGCGTTTTTGGGAAAATCGAGAGGTGGTTAACATCACCAAGAGGTCATGTTTTAAGGTATTTGGATGATATGATATCCGTTTCATAAGTCTTGAAGTTAAACGAGTTATGAAACAAAAGTCGACAAAAGTTGTCGCAACTTAGGTTCACAATTTTACTTAAACGTTAGGTCAAATGTTTCTGCGATTTTCTCCCAATTTACAAGGAATTACGGGGTGATCTACCTACCAAATTAAAGTTCTATGAGTCTAGTTTCCAATGCTTCAAACCGTTTGTCAATAAGATCTCGGAGTATTGAGATAATTGCATTTCCGTAGAACTACGCAGGCTGGTAGGTGACAAGTAGGTGCATCACCTACTTGCCAAAATTAAGGGCAAAAATTTAAAAGCCCAAAGTCGGTTAAGAGAGGGATTTTAAAAGCTTCTAAATCCTGATAATTCACTATCATTTCACAGCTTCAAAAACCTAAAAGAACCCCTGCAACCCCTCCCCAAAATAATACCACACAAACCCTAATCGATTTTTCCCTCTTTAAAGTTCTAGTTGAAGGTAAACCCTAGAGTTTGAGGAAGCAAAGCAAGGGCTGAGTTATCTAACAAGCAAGGTGAGTTTACTGCTCTATTTAATACATGTTTTCTACTGTTAAGTCTTGGTAAGTCGTTCTATGTGTGTAAGAACTCACGGGACGGTGATTGGAAGCCGTGAGTTCGAGTTATTCACTTGTAGCGGACTGTTTTGTGAACTGTTTTGTGTTGCTGTAAAGCAGCGTGTTATACTACTGATTTGTGGAGTTTTGGATGAGGAAGGGTGTGGAGAAACACCATATATGTTTAGGGTTGTGGCCTGATAGTTGTTCATACCATTTCCGGATCATTTGACACGACTATAGTGGCCATTGTACGTATGAAGTGATTGGTTTGTGTGTGGACTGTTTTGGGAGGTTCAATATGATTCTTATTGATGTTGTTTGGCTGTTTGGTGGCTGTTTTGACTTGTGTGAAGTCATATATATAGGGGAGGTGCTGTCCGTTTTATTGCAAAATAGGTTACAGTCGATACATAATAGTTGCGACGCCTGAACGATAACGCTAGTGTCCTTTCTCTTATTGTAGACTAAGAANGACAGTAGGTGCATCACCTACTTGCCAAAATTAAGTGCTAAAAGTTAAAAGCCCCAAGTCGGTTATAAGAGGGCTTTTAATAGATTTTAAAGCCTGATAATTCATTATCATTTCCATCTTCAAAACCTAAAAGAACCCCTGCAACCTCTCCCCAAAATAACACCACACAAACCCTAATCGATTTTACCCTCTTTCAAGTTCTAGTTGAAGGTAAACCCTAGGCTTGAGGAACCAAAGCAAGGGCTGAGTTATCTAACAACAAAGGTGAGTTTACAGCTCTATTTAATACATTTTTATACTGTTAAGTCTTGGTAAGTCGTTCTATGTGTGTAAGAACTCACGGGACAATGATCGGAAGCCGTGAGTTCAAGTTATTCACTTGTAGCGAACTGTTTTGTGAACTGTTTTATGTTGCTGTAAAGCTGCGTGTTACACTACTGATTTGTGGAGTTTTGGAGGAGGAAGGGTGTGGAGAAACACCATATATGTTTAGGGTTGTGGCCTGATAGTTGTTCATAACATTTCCGGATCCTTTGACACGACTATAGTGGCCATTGTACGTATGAAGTGATTGGTTTGTGTGTGGACTGTTTTGGGAGGTTCAATATGATTCTTATTGATGTTGTTTGGTGACTTTTTGGACTTGTGTGAAGTCATATATATAGGGGAGGTGCTGTCCGTTTTATTGCAAAATAGGTTACAGTCGGTACATAATAGTTACGACGCTTGAACGATAACGGTAGTGTCATTTCTCTTATTGTAGACTAAGAAGTCGTGGAAGTTTCATAGCTTGACATTGGAAAGTATTGCAAGGTATGTGAGACTATCATTTTCCTTCTTTTGCACGACTCTTACTGTACACAATGCAATGAACGAACCCCAAAGATACTCTTCTCTTAGAAGGTAGCAGTACGTATATTGTTTCCCCTCTTATGGGAGGATTGATATGTTATTATTTCACCATGATAGTATGACTCTTATGAGTCCAGCATGCATTATCTATTCTACTCTACCGAGCCGCGCTATAGTCGGCCGGGTATGGCACCTATTGTGCAACTATACATATGTATATGTTTTACTCTACTTAGTCGCGCTATAGTCGACAGCTATGTTACTCTACCGAGCTGCGCTATAGTCGGCCGGGTATGGCACCTATTGTGCAACCACTGATCAGTTGGGTATGATAATGAGGAGACCCACAGAGGCATATGTATGAGATGATGATGATGGCCCACAGAGGCGTATATATGTATATGATGATTTTCAAAAGGATATAAATATATGTATATGCATATGCATGTCAGGCATGACATGGTTAGTCGCCCTCAGAGGCATTCAGATGGTACAGGTTGTATGTCTCTTACCCTGATGCTTATTATTGTTCTTGCATTATGTTTCCTGTCTTACATACTCAGTACATTATCCGTACTGACGTCCTTTATTTGTGGACGCTGCAGGTCCAGGCAGACAGATAGACGAGGCTTCCCTACCACAGTAGGCTACCCAGTTCAGCAGATATTGGCGAGATCCATCCTTCGGACTTGCCACAGTCTTGGTATGCATTTTGTTGTAGGCATTATGGGCACGTCGGGGCCCTGTTCCGACGTAGGTTGCATTATGTACGTTTTTTGTAGAGGCTCATAGACAAGTGTCAATTTATGCATAGACAAGTGATGGGTTGACTTATGTACAGTTGAATTGCCTTGTCGGCAAACGTATGTATTTTATTTTATGGTTTTGCATTGCAGCCTTGTTGGCTATATTATGTACATAAGTATGTTCGTATCATGGCATGACGTCTCGGTTCATTATAATTATTATTCGAGATTATATGCATATGACAAGCCTTATAGATAATAAGGAAAGTTAGATGAAGGGTACGCCGGCGCCCGTTGGGTAGGGTCCGGTGCCAGTCGCGGCCCTCCGGCTTGGGTCGTGACACGGACACCCTCGATCCTCCGAGCTATCTCCATAACTAGCTCGTAGAAGTCCCCATCTCAATCTCTCGGGCCATAGTGGCCTTGCTATCAAAGTGCAAACCTGCAACTAACATCCGCACTCTCTCTGCATCGGTCGGAAGTATCATAAGTGCATGGCGAGATAACTCAGAGAATCTTGCCTCATAGTCGGTCACCGACATCTGGCCCTGCTGGAGCTACTTGAACTGAAATCGCAACTCTTCCCTCTAAGAGGGTGGAATGTATCCGTCCAAGAAGAGGCGTGTGAACTGATCCCAGGTCATGGGAAGAGAACCTGCTGGTCTGCTGATAAGATAGGATTGCCAACATCTACAGGCCCTGCCCTCCAACTAAAAGGTGGTAAAGTCCATCTCGTGGGACACCAACATCCTCATGTTGTGCAGTCTATCCCTACACCGATCAATAAAGTCCTGGGGGTCCTCATGGCGCTCATCTCCAAAGAAAGGAGGACCTGGTCCATCTGTCCAAGAGCTTTTGCGGATCGCTGGCCGCAGCTGGTCTGGTCTCAGGTATAGCTGCTGCAACTGGCTGAGATCCGCCCACGGGTAGTGCGCCCGGAGTCTGATACACGGGAGCTGCATACCCTGGAGCCTGAGCGCTAGGGGTCTGTGCACCCCTCCTGCCTGAGATATGGCTGGGTCAGCTAGAAATAAACCAGCCTAGATCATAGAATCCATGATCCTCAGCATTCGGCCCATGACCTCCTGGAATCCTGGCGCAGACATGAAAACTGTTGGAGCTGGCTCCTTTAGAGGCATCTCGCCCTACTCCTCAATAATAGGATCCTCTACTGGATCCACTGGTGGCATAACCGGGGCAACTCTAGGACGCCTTCATCCTCTACCACAAGTTGGGGCCCTCCCTTGGCCTCTGCCTCGGCCTCTAGCAAGAAGGGGAGCAGCCCCTCCATGATTGGGTACATCTACCGCCCACGTTCTCACCATCTATGAGAAAATATGAGAAAGATACTTAGCAAAACATCAACTGCACGATAGGAGATAAAGAAAGAGTAGTTTTCTAATACCTTATAGCCTCTTGAATATAAGTACGGATGTTTCTACACCGATCCGCAAGACTCTATTACGCCAGCTCACTCCCGATCCACAAATATGCTTCAAATCCTAAACTCGGTGCCAAACAATCCGAAAATAGTCAAATATTATATAAATTAATCAATATACACTCAAAAGTTCATGATTTAACTATAACGGCAATTACCCACCCCGAATTGAAAGAATTCCTAAAATTCACCCCCGGGTCCATGTGCCTGAATCCCGAAGATTTCCGAAGATAAATGTTACCCATAACCTCACGAACTCAAATATATAATTTTCACCCAATTCCATAATCATTTTCGTGGTTAAATTCTATTTTTATCAAAACCTAAGTTTGTTCATCTAAACTCATCATTTTCATAATTTTACATGTTAAAATCTACCCATAATCTATGTATTTAACTTACATTAGATAAAAATTACTTACCTCCAATAGCTAGGTGAAAACCCCTCTCTAAGAGCTCCAAAATTGCCCAAGGAAAGCAATAAATGAACCCAAAATTGTCTAAGTCCCAACTTAAATGAAGCTTCTATCCACAGCGATTTTCACTTCTGCGGACCTTGGGTCGCATCTGCGGCACCGCACCTGCGGAAAAGCCATCGCAGGTGCGGTCCTAACCCAGGCTGGCATACTCCACTTGTGCGGACTGGATACCGCTTCTGCGGAGGGTGGGGCGCATTTGCGGCCCTTCTCGCACCTGCGGACCTCTCATCCCAGAAGCAAGGCCGTTTCTGCGCATGCTCCTCCGCTTATGCGGACCACTGGCCAAATGCCCAAAGCCGCTTCTGTGGCCAAGAGCTCGCACCTGTGGCCGAAATCTAAAAGGTGCGGGACACACCAGAACTGGTGCACCAGCAGCCCCTTTTAAGCTCTAACTCCATCTGTGCAACGTCCGAGAAGCACCCAAGGCCCCCGAGGCCTTGTCCAAAGATACCAACAAGTTTGTAAACATCATACGGACTCGCTTAAACCCTCGGAATACGGAAAACAACACCAAAACTAAGAATTGCACCCCAAACCAAATCGAATCAATTTATGAACTTCAAGCTACTTGCTCCGAACGCACCGAAACATGCTTAATCTACTCGACATGATACCAAAATCTGTGTGCAAGTCTTAAATCACCATATGGAACTAATCCTGGGCTCAGAATCTCAAACAAACCTCGATAACGCCAATACCTACTCCTATCCAAATTTAAATAACTTTAAGACCTTCAATGTGCCAACTTCAACTTTATGCGCCGAAACGCTCCCGGGTCATCCAAAACCCGATGCGAACATACATCCAAGTCCAAAATCATCATACGAACCTATTGGGACCGCCAAATCCCAGTCCGGGGTCGTTTACTAGAAATGTTGACCCAAGTCAAACTTAGCCCTTACCGATATTAAGGAACTAAGTGTTCTGATTTCAACCCGAGCCCTTCCAAATCCCAAACTAACCATCTCCGCAAGCCATAAAACAGTAAAAGCACATACGGGGAGTCTTATTTAGGGAAACGGGGATCTAGAAATCAAAACGATCGGTTGGGTCGTTACAATAAGTATCGCCAAACCTATGATCGAAGTTCCAACTACACATTTTTCCTTTTTGGGGATCCTATTCCCC
>MCJB01048406.1:3433-51324 GCA_002018475.1 Nicotiana obtusifolia | reverse complement strand
ATTGTCCTAATTGCCAACAGGTGAAAACAGAGCATCAAAAACCTGGTGGACTGCTACAGGATATAGAAATTCCGACTTGGAAATGGGAGGTGATTAACATGGATTTCATCGTTGGATTACCTCGTTCCAATCGTAAGTTCGACTCCATCTGGGTAATAGTGGATCGGCTTACCAAGAGTGCTCACTTCCTACCAGTTAGGACAACTTACACAGCTGAAGATTATGCAAAGCTGTACATCAGGGAAATCGTTAGACTTCATGGGGTACCAATGTCCATTATATCGGACAGAGAAGCTCAATTTACAGTTAACTTCTGGAAATCTTTTCAGAAAGGTTTGGGTACGCAGGTAAATCTCAGCACAGCTTTCCATCCACAGACTGATGGGCAGGCTGAGCGTACCATTCAAACACTGGAAGATATGTTGCGGGCATGTGTCCTAGATTTCCAAGGTAGTTGGGACGACCATCTCCCACTCATAGAATTTGCCTATAATAACAGCTATCACTCCAATATAAAAATGGCCCCATGTGAGGCATTGTATGGGAGGAAGTGTAGGTCGCCAGTTGGGTGGTTTGAAGTGGGTGAAACCAAATTGTATGGCCCCGATTTGGTTCATCAAGCAGTGGAGAAAGTAAGGATAATACAGGGACGATTGAAGACTGCACAAAGCAGGCAAAAGTCCTACTCCGACGTCCGACACTGTGACTTAGAATTTCAAGTTGGTGATTGGGTGGTCCTGAAAGTTTCGCCCATGAAAGGTGTCATGCGTTTCGGGAAAAAGGGTAAATTGAGCCCAAGGTGCATCGGTCCATATCAAGTTCTTCGCCGAATCGGAAAAGCTGCCTATAAATTGGAACTACCATCCGAAATGGAATTCGTCCACCCGGTATTCCATGTGTCCATGTTGAGGAAATGCATCGGAGACCCTTCTCGGGTCGTTCCTATCCAAGACATACAGATCACAGAGAATCTGACCTACGAAGAAACACTCGTGGCTATATTGGACCGACAGGTTTGCAACCTAAGAACAAAGGATGTGGCTTCGGTCAAGGTGTGGTGGAGAAACCGGAACGTGGAAGAAATGACATGGGAAGCAGAGGAGGAAATGAAAACTAAATACCCGCATCTATTCCTGGAGGCAGATGATAATGATGATGCCAAGGAGACGCAAGACGCATTGGAGGGAGAAACATTTTCCTAAGGTAAATCGGAAGCTCATAATTACCTTTCATTTAATACTGGAATGTAATGGCGGCTGAACGAAGCCTTTGAAAGCTAAAACCCCTCCCCCATTAATACTACCTTTCATAGACCCATACATTCGGGGACGAATGTTCCTAAGGGGGGGAGAGTGTTACAACCCGTAAAAATACGAACATTTAATTAGGCAAAAAGGGGTAGTTTACGTAAAAGGGACCAAGAACCCGGAAAATGGTTTAGAGTTATGAAAAAGAACAAAAAGGGTCAAAATGCGGTCGAAATGCGGACCGCATAACCATAATGCGATCGCAGAACTGACATGTTCCATCGCAGAATGGAACAGAGTTCTGGGTTGAAGCTATGTCAAAAATGCGGCCAAAATGCGGATCGCAGAACTGAAATGCGGACCGCAGAATCAACACCCCCATCGCAGAATGAGGCAGAACACTGGGCCAAACCAATGTCCAAAGTGCGACCAGAAATGCGATCGCATTTTGGAAATGCG
The DNA here is from genome assembly GCA_002018475.1 of Nicotiana obtusifolia. Classification (NCBI taxonomy): domain Eukaryota; kingdom Viridiplantae; phylum Streptophyta; class Magnoliopsida; order Solanales; family Solanaceae; genus Nicotiana; species Nicotiana obtusifolia. The sequence continues at coordinate 49,618 of MCJB01048406.1, read as the reverse complement.
AACCGCATTCTGGCCCCTACTGCGTCGCATAATGCGACAGAATTTTAAGGCAAGATCTGCGACCAAAATGCGAACCGCATACCTGTCTGCGACGGGTATGCGATCGCATTTCTTACCTTTTTCAGGTCCGTGAATTCTTACACCTATACCTATAAAAGGGACCCCAAACCCGTCCCTTCCTCATTTTTCTGATTCCCAGCAAGAGTGAAAAGCCCCAAAGACTTCTCTCAAGCCCTAGCATCAAAGCCACCAAATTCCCCTCTTCCGAACCCTAGGTTGAAGGTTGAAGGAAGTAAACAAAGGAATTGAAGAACATAGAAGGACACTAGCTGAATCCTTGCTCCTTCTACAAACCCCATTGAGGGCAAAGACCTAGAAATTGAGGAATAGGAGAAGAAGGCTGAATAATTCACATGCAAGGTAAGTCAGTACTCCCTTTCATGTGGTTTTCCCCTTAAACATGCATGATGGATGGTTGCATGCTGGTGAGAACTTAAAAGAGTATGAATAGGAGCTGCAGAGTCAAATAAGTAAAGTTAAACCAAATGAATCATGAACATTGTGGGTTATAAATAGGTTGCATGTGCTGTACATACCCTTAACGAAGTTTAGGGGAAGAAGAGTATAGAGAATCACTACATGAAATTTGGGGAATTTTGGTTAATAATAGCTATCAAGCGTAGTAAGTAACCGTTAAGCTATTCTTTAATTGTAGATTAAAGAATTGTGGCAAATTGCGTAGTCGAGAGCCGACTTAGAGGCTAGTATTGCGTATGATGTTCTTCCCTTCACGGATTGATTATTCTCGGTTCATGGTGATAACGTTGATAGAAGTCCTCGAGCCCCATAATTTTATTGTTAAAAAGGTATTCTAAATTATGTGAGAAAGAAGGGTAGTGAATATAACAAATCAAGAACACAAGTCCGTAAATAAGATTGAAATGTATGATCCGAATGAATCTGTGTGTGTGCTTGATTGATATGTTATGATGACCGAGCCTAAAAATGGCCGGGTAGTTGTGACCGAGCCTAGCATGGCCGGGTACGAGCCCACAGAGTCATATGTTATGATGACCGAGCCTAATAATGGCCGGGTAGTTGTGACCGAGCCTAGAAATGGCCGGGTATGATTATGAGCCCCATAGAGGCATGTGTGTGATTGTATGAGGTAACGGTTATGTAAACGGTTACGGTAACAATTAATGAATATGAAAATGGCAAGCCCGCAACGGCACATGTATTGGGTGTAAAGTAACGATTAAGTAATGTGACCGGTAACAACAAATGTATATGAAACTGGCAAGCCTTGTAAGGGAGAAAATATATCTCTGTAATGATGGAAATGGGTGTTATAATGATAATGTTATGGTTAGCTGCCCTCAGAGGCAATCCCGTCGTTATGAGTTGTCTGTTTCTATCCTGATGCCTATATTACTACTCTTATATTGTGTTTCCGTCTTACATACTCAGTATATTTTCCGTACTGACGTCCTTTATTTTGTGGACGCTGCATATCGTGCTGCAGGTCCTAATAGATTGGCAGACGGAGCTCCCCCACCGCAGTAGGTCACCAGTTCAGCAGGCATAGCAAGATTCATCTTTCGGACTTGCTATAATTGGGTATGCATTTTGTGTAGATATTGTGGGCATGTCGGGGCCCTGTTCCGACATAGGATGTTTTGTGGTTATTCTCATAGAGGCTCATTAGACATAGACAATGTCAGTAGTATAGGGACAAATATTGGGTATGTATGTTTGTAAACCTTATGTCTAATGTATGACAATACGCTTCCACGGATTTGTATATGTATATGTATGTGCACGGAGTGCATCTCCAGTGACGGTACAGTTTAATGATCTTTTTGTTTGAAATAGTAAATAAAAGAAAGTAAATAAGTTAACGGTGACAAAGGGTTCGCCGGTACTCTACAAGCAGGGTCTGGTGCCCGTGTCACGGGCCCGCCGGGCGGGGCGTGACACTTAGGCTCTTATAGATAAACTATCTTACCACGAAATCTAACATACGAATTACGGGTTGTAACACGTACGTTGAGTTAAATGCTTGCAAGTTCGTACTCTATTGATGAGGGAAAACTCGGCCGAAATCCACAATGAGTAAAATCCCCATAGACCCTTACATTCGAAGACGAATGTTGTTAAGGGGGGGGGGAGAGTGGTACAATCCATAATTGCGTATGTTAGGTTACGCCGTAAGATAGTCTACCTATAAGGGCCTAAGAACCGAAAAAGAGTTCAAAAAGTCAAGAAAAGAGCAAAAAGGTGTCGCAAAACTGGGTATGCTACCGCAAAACCCACATGCGAGCTGCATATCTAACATTGAAAATGCAGACCAAGACAGATTTCTGGATAAAGATCAATGCCAGAAATATTGTCATAAATGCGGTCGCATTCCTAAAATGTGAACCGCATATCGTACTTATGGTATCGCAGACTGAAACAGATTTCTGGGCAGAAATCTACGTCAAAGATACAGTCTAATATGCGATCGCATTTCTACAATGCGGACCGCAAATCAGACATCCTTCATCGCATAATGAGACAGATTTCCGGGCTACGATTCGCGTCCAAAATGCGAACCGCATATTGGGTATGCGACGTAAATGCGGTCGTAGACTGGTAGGCATCAGACACGTGTATCACTTACTTGCCAAATTAACGGACAAGATTAAAAGTTCCCAAGGTCGGTCAGGAGGGGACTTTGAAAGGAGTATAAGCCCAGCCATTTCACCGTTATTCAGACTCTAAAAACCAAGAAGAACCCCTGCAACCCCTTCCCAAAAATCTCACACAATCCCTAATCAATTCTTTTTCTCCTTCAAGTTCTAATTGGGAGTAAAGTCCAGAGTTCAAAGAACTCAGGAAAGGCCCTAATCGATTTTCCCTCTCTTTCAAGCCCTAATTGGGAGTAAAACCTAGAGGTTGAAGAACTAAGGAAGAGGGATGAGTTATCCAACATGCAAGGTAAGTTACTGCGCTCTTTCATGCATTCTTTCTCCTGGGAATTCTTGATAATTCGTTCTATGCATGTAAGAACTCACGGGATGGTGATTGGAAGCTGTGGGTTCAAGTTAATCACTGGTAATGGACTGGGTTGTGGTTGTTTTGGGTTGCTGTTGGACTGCATGTTTTACTACTACTTTTATGGAGAAACACCATATAAATTTAGGATTGTGGTTAATAATAACTATAACGCTTAGAGGATAACGATAGAATCGTTTCTTTTATTGTAGACTAAGGAGTATGACAGCTGCATAGCTTGAAATTGGTGCTGAGTGTACAAGGTATGTGAGATTGTCCATGTCCTTCTTTTGCACGACTCTGATTATACACAATGCAATGAACGAGCCCTCAAAGATACTCTACTCTTAGAAGTTAGAAGCGTTTATATTGTTTCCCCTCCTATAGGAGGATTTGATGTGTGTTGCTCTTTCGACCTTACGTCACTTCGAAAGATTCAGAAAGTGTGATGTCTATGAGTCCAGCATACATTATCTATTTTACTCTACCGAGCTGCACTATAGTCGGCCGGGTATGGCACCTATTGTGCAACTATACATTGTATATGTTTTACTCTACTTAGTCACGCTATAGTCAACAGCTATTTTACTCTACCGAGCCGCGCTATAGTCGGCCGGGAATGGCACCTATTGTGCAACCACAGATCAGTTGGGTATAATGATAATGAGGCCCATAGAGACGTATGTATATGATGATGATGAGGCCCACAGAGGCACACATATATATATGCATATGCACATCAGGCATTTCATGGTCAGTCACCCTCAGAGGCACTCAGATGGTACAGGTTGTATGTTTCTTACCCCGACGCATATTACTATTCTTATATTATGTTTTCCTGTCTTACATACTCAGTACTTCATTCGTACTGACGTCCTTTCTTCTGTGGATGCTGCATGTCGTGTTGCAGGTCTGGACAGACACATAGACGAGGCTCCCCCACCACAGTAGGCTGCCCAATTCAGCGAATATTGGCGAGACCCATTCTTCGGACTAGCCGTGGTCTTGGTATGCATTTTGTTATAGGCATTATGGGCATGTTGGAGCCCTGTTCTGACCTAGGTTGCATTACTTGTCTTCTTTTAGAGGCTCATAGACAAGGGGTTGACTTATGTATAGTGATATTGCCTTGTCGGCAAATATATTTTGTTGTATAGTTTTTGCATTGCAGCCTTGTTGGCCATATAATATATGTATGTACATGTCATTATCGGAAAGTTTAAGCTGATTATGATTATTGTTTGCTATTTATACTAGCCTCGTCGGTCCTTATGGACAATAAGAGAAGTGTGATGACAGGTACGTCGGCACTCGGCAAGTAGGGTCCGGGTGCCAGTCGCGGCCCTCCGACTTGGGTCGTGACATCTTCTCTGTTTGGAGGTTTTACTGATTCCACTATGTGCATTTCAATTTCTTGTGGCAAGATCTCTAAAAGCTTATCCTTATTCTAGGTACCATCTTGCAGGACATCATTTACATTGTGTATTGAGTCATCAATTACAAAATCAGCAGGCACTATGAAGTAGAGTGCTCCTTGGCCAGTTCAGTTGTTAAACCAGAAGAGTGAGGATCCCATTTTTGTGTTCTAGATAATTTGATGTTCTATACTCTCCCTGTATTCCAGCATCTTCTTCCATGCACTTGATCCCTTTTTCCATGGGACTATTACTGCATTGAGTTTTTTGTAGGATTTTTGTGCACATGAAAACACTCCAGAGGCTTGGCTTAGTTTTGAAATTCCACCACAACTGCAGAACAGAGCTTTGGACATATCATGTAGTGACCTGAAGCCTGCCCCCCTTCATCACATGGCATACATAATGTGTTCCATGAAGACCAGTGTCTGCTGCTTCCTCCAACAGAGCTGCTCTAGAAAAATTGAGCAAAGAGCTTGTGAAGATTGTTTAGTACCTGATTTGGAGGATTAACAACTGATAGTAAGTGTATTGGCATGCTTTGGAGTACATGTTTGATCAATACTGCCCTGCCTCCTATTCAAAGCAGTATTTTTTTTTTTTGGGTAAATATGATTCTTATTAATTAGCAAAATATACAGAAATGGAGGGGGACATGAACCTTACCTCCCCAAAAAAGTATATGTACCTTGTCTTTGTAAAGGTACCTAAGAAGTGGTAAGTGGTTAGATTGTGTGTGTGTTTGATCCTCCACACTTAGTGATCAAACGAATCTAAATGTATCAGACCTAATGTGATGTAATGACTATCTATCTTATAATATTGATATATTGTCATATGTACAAAAACGATGAGAAGTAATTCTAGGTCGACTATACTAAATACATGTATTCCTACTCCTACTGAATGAGTGAAACGTAATTTCCTTGTTCCATTGCAAATGTTTTTGGCAAAAACTTGGGATTGTCTAAGAAGTGTATCATATGGCTTGGAGGAGTATTGATCCCCTTTGTTCTGCCACAGTTGAGGATATTCTGCAAAAGTGAGCCATTTAGAATGGCAGTGGCATTCTCTGTTGAAAGTGGAAGTCTGACTGAGGGTGTCCTGCTTCTTGTGAAGGCTAATGCAGACTCTCTGAGTGCTGTTGTTCCTTTTTTCTCTGAATTCTGTGCTTCCTTTATATGATTGCTGGCTTGATTCCTGATCATCATGCTGTTGCTGTTGGCATTTGTTATTTACTTTGCAGTTTGTGTTTCTGTTATTGTTGTTCGATTTTTTGTTGATGTATTTGCTTGATTCTATTGCTACTGCTGCTTCTTTGTTGGTGTTTGTAGGTGCTGTGATGTTGCTAGTTGTTTTTGCTGATGTAGGCACTTCTGGGATTTGTGCAGATGTTGTGTTGTTGTTACTTTTGCTGCTAATGTTGTCCTGGTGTCTGCTGGTGTATGAGTTACTGATTCTAGAGGCAATGAAGTTGCTGAGGATGTTGGTTTCCTATCTGTTTGTTGCTGCATTTGTACTAAAGTGAAACCTGATGAGAAGTGGTTTTGGTGGTTGAATATCAGTTTTGTTGTTGACTCTGATGCTGATAGTTAAGTTGTTTGCACTGCTGTTGTCTTTGCTGATGAGGCTGCTGCTGATATTCATGTTACTCCTGCTGCAAGGTGGAGTTGGTCCAGTGTTGATCCAAAGAAAGATGTCCTGCATATTGTGCTTGAAGATTATGGTGCTCCTATGAGAAGTATTGTTTTTATAGGAACATGGTGATTAATGCAATTGCATTAGACTGAGCACTTGGGGTGCTAATACCACACAGTGCAATTGCGCCAATAACCTGAACCTATAAGAACAGTTTCCTGTAATGATGATTCTGCTGTTGTTGATGATGTCACTTTTTCTGTTATGATTGTTGCAGTTATTGCTGATGTTGGTGCTATTGATGAATGTTTGTTGCATTGTTTCCTTGGTTTGCTGCTGGTTAGACCATTGTGATCTGCTATTGCTGCCTTTGCTTGAGTGCTTCTTGCTGGAGCTTTTTCTGCTTCTGTAGCATTTATGATCACTGTTTCTGTTTCCATTGTTTCTGTCACCCCTGTTGCTTCTTGCTTTGCTGTTTGTCTGTGACAGTGGATAAATGAGTTGATGGTGTTGGTGTTGCAGACTCTGCTGTACCCTTTCTTTGCTGGTTTTCCCTGTGTTTGCAGTTCCCTATTCTTACTATCATCAGATGGAGTGATTGTAGTAGGCTAGTGTGTAGGCGTTGCTGGCCTTGGTGTGCTGTTTGTGTGTTTATTCTGTGCTTCAACTCATCAATCCTGCTGATCATCTGATGGACTGTTGTTGTATCCTTGCTATTTGGTCTTTGCTGCTTGTCCAGGTAGTTTGTCTGCTGGTTTGGCAAATTTAATAGGAGTGTTGGCAGTGGGTAATTAGCTGTTGGGGCAAGTTTAGTGGGCAGCTGGTGCTGGTACTGCTGAGTACTGCTGAGTGCTGAGTTCTTGTTCTACTGGTTCTGTTGTTCTGCTGGTGTAGCTGATGCCTTGGCTACAGTGGAGTAAGTCCTGCCTTGACATGCTTTGTGAAGCTGCTGCTGTTGCTACCAGATTGTTGTTCCAGGTTATTCATTGGTCTTTTGTTGCTACTGCTGGGTTCATTGCTGCTTCTGATAGTTTTGGCCTCCTTAAATTGCTCAAAATATATTAATCTCTACAATTTAGATTGCTGCTGTTGGGTAACTTGTGAGCTGATTGTTGATCCTGCCATCTCTTCTCTGGTGCTGCTGGCTACATCTGACTGTTCAGGTTGGTGTTTTTTGTTGTTTGCTCTAGTAATTCTGCTCTGTTTCCCCAAAAGCTTGTTCTGCATTCCTAAGAGGTCCAGTACCCTACACATGAGAACACATGGATTAAGGGATAATATGATCAAAATTCTACTGCTAAACCTTTTCCTCCCTTCTTGTTTGCTTTGCAATTCTTTACAGAAGTCCTGTCCTGTTATGTGTTGATGCAGTGTGTAGCATGTCATTTTTCCAGTTTCACTCTTATTTAAGGGCATTTTGTTTTATCTGCATTTAGGATTTTCCTGCCTACTGAGTCAAGTTGACTGGAGTGATGACACTCTATTCTCCCAAAGTCAAGCGCATAGTTTGCAAGGTGATCAGCCAACTTGTTTCCTTCCCTATAGGTGTGTGATACTATTACTGCGAGGGAATCTTTGAGTTGGAGGATTTCTTCTATTTGATCTGCTATGCACCAGGGTGGCTTCCATATGCCATCAATGATGTTGTTTAGGAGCATGGAATCAGTTTGTAGCCATATGTTTGAGTAGCCTTGTGTGCTGCAAAATCATAAAGCTTCATTAATAGCTGTTGTTTCTGCTACTGTGTTTGTTCCCTCTATGCATTCTGTGCCAAGTGCATATATTAGGTCCCCTGTTTCATTTCTCACACAAAAACCTATTGAACTTCTTCCTGGGTTTCCTTTTGATACTCCATCAGTATTGATCTTTACCCATCCCGGCAAAGGGAAATCCCAGTTGACTGTTTTGTAACTTAATCTTGGTGTGTAGTTCTCCAACATGTGTAAGAGGTCCTACCATTTGTGTGGGGCATTAATTCCTGGCTTTCTAGTGTGGACTAGTGCTTGCAGTGTTGTGGAGATTTGTAGATTACTCTACCAGTTGTGACTGGTTCACCATGCTTGTAGCTATTTCTTCTTTTCCATAATTCCCATACAATGCATGATGGGAGTGCCTGCATTACTGGTTTCAGTCTGTTGATTGTTTGTGTTGTCCAGCATCTTGTTATTGCTTGATGGAAAGTTATGCCCTCGAGTGAAATTCCTACTCTTTGCAGGAAATATTTCCAAACCTTGGTGGCAGTATTTGAAGTGTAGAAAAGGTGAACCATGCTTTCTTCCTTTGATTCAGTGCAGCACCAGCATTTTGCAGGTAGTTGATATCCCCATCTTTTCAGGATGTCATCAAGTGGTAGTTTTGCCCTCTAGACTCTCCACATGAAGAATGCAATTTTGAAAGGGAGTCCCTTTACCCAAATCATCTCATATGCTCTTCTAGGTTCTTCCCTTTTCCTGAGGTATTCCCAGGCAGTTTTGACTGTGAATTGTCCTTGTTCCTGCAGCATCCAGTATGGAATGTGTAGAGTGTCTTCCATCCTTGGAGGTTTTATTGATGTGATTATGTGCTCTACTATTTCCTGTGGCAAGTGTTCTGATAGTTGCTGCATATTCCAGTTGCCATTTTGCAGGGTGTTATTCACATTATGGAGTGATTCATCGATTGGGAAGTTTGCTGGTACTAGGAAGTATAGAGCTCCTTGCCTAGTCCAGTTGTCATAACAGAAGATTGAGGATCCCATTTTGAGTTGCCAGGCAATTTGGTGTTCAATGATCTCTCTGCATTCTAACATTTTCTTCCAAGCTTGTGATCCTCTCTTCCATGGAACAATTACTGCGTTGTGTTTTTTGCAGCATTTTTGGGTCCTGTATGCACTCCAGAGACTAGGCTTGGTTCTGAAATTCCACCACAGTTTGCAGAAAAGGGCCTTGGACATGTCATGAAGAGATCTGAATCCTGCTCCTCCTTCCTTATAGGGTAGATATAGGTTGTTCCAGGATGACCAATGTCTGCTGGTACCTCCTATTGTGCTACTCGAGAAGAATTGAGCAAATAGCTTATGTATGTTGTTGAATACTTGTTTGGGAGGATTCACTGCTGACAGTAGATGCACTGGCATGCTTTGCAAGACATGTTTAATCAAGATGGCTCTACCTCCAATAGAAAGTAATTTTCCTTTTCAGGATTGCAGTCTGTCTTGTATCTTGTTCACAATGTCTTGATAATAGATAATTCTTTTCCTTGAGTAGAAAATGGGGCAGCCTAGATAGGTGAATGGGAAGTTCTGTCTCCCAGTTCTTGTGATTCTTTCTGTTCTTGTTACTGCCTCTAAGACAGCTGAGTGGTGCATGTAGATGGCAGATTTGTTCCTTTTTATTAGCTGACCTGAAGCTGCTTCATATGCTCTCAGTACCTCCATTACCAACTGTATTGAATTAGCATCTGATGATGAGAAGATGATCATATCATCTGCATATGATAGATGATTGATTCTTGGACTTTTTCTAGGCATTCCAAAGCTATTGAAGCAGGGGTTTTGATGAAGTGCATTTAGTCCCTTTGAGAGTGCTTCAACAGCAATGATGAATAATGTGGGTGATTGGGGGTCTCCTTGTTTGACACCTCTTGTTGATTTGAAAAGGCCATGAGGTTGGCCATTGATGAGGATTGAATACCAATTATTGCCCACAATGTCGAAGATCATGCCAATGAAGACTTCATTGAAACCCATTTTCCTGAGAACTTTGGTTATATATAACCAAGATATTCTGTCAAAAGCCTTGTTCATATCCAGCTTGATAACCACATTTGGACCTGCTTTTATTCTTTTCCCAATATCAGTGATGATTTCCTGTGCGAGGAGGACATTTTCCACTATTGTTCTGCCTTTCACAAAACCAGCTTGTTCATGGGAGATTAGAGATGGTAGAATGACCAACCTCCTTTCATGTATGATTCTCGAGAAGATCTTATTTATGAAGTTGCTAAGGCTTATTGGTCGCAAATAAGAGAATGTATCTATCTCCTTCTTCTTTGGTATGAGGACCAGGTTTGTGTGTGTTATGCTTTTGGGCAGTTGTCTTCCTGAAAAGAAAGCTGTGACCATGTTTTGTATGTCTTCTCCTATGATTTCCCAACAGGATTGATAGAATGTGCCTCTGAATCCATCTGGACCTCCTGCACTGTCTCTGTTCGGGCTGAAAATAGCTTGTTTGATTTCTTCCTTTGATGGAACTCTGGTCAACTCTGCATTTTGTTGTGTGTCTATCACTTGCTGGATGTTTTCCAAAATTCTGAAGTCTGTGGGAGTAGTTCTTTTAGTTAATTGATCCTTATAGAAGGAAATGGCTTCTTCCACAATCTGTTCCTGCTCTTCTAACTAGATGCCAGCATTGTTTTGTATTCTTCTTAACTGTAGCCTTTTCTTTCTGCCATTAACTTGAACATGGAAGAATTTGGTGTTTCTGTCCCCATCTTTAAACCAGGCCATTCCTACTTTTTGTTTCCAGAATTGTTCTTCTATAGCTAGATACCTGATCATTTATGCTTGTACCTTTTTTAGTCTTTCTCTGTTTTGTGCAGTAGGTCTCTCTTCAAACTATTTTTCATGGACTAGAACCACTTCCTCTATGCTTGCTACATTTTGAAAGATATCTCCAAAAGTAGCTTTGCTCCAAAGGGATAGAGCTTTCTTCAGTTTTTTTAGCTTGTTGTTGAAGATGATGAATGGATCTCCATGGAAATCAGCTTGCCAATTCTCCGTTACTACTGCTTCAAACGTATCCTGCTTGGTCCAGAATTTGAGGAATTTGAAAGGTTTCTTGATTGTTCTTGGCTTCTAGTCAAATTGCAATAGTAGTGAGCTGTGATCCGATCCAAATTTGGGGAGATGTGTGACTTCTATTGTTGGGAAGGCTTGTTGTAGCATTTGGTTTGCTAAGCATCTGTCAAGCCTTTTGAAGATGCATTCCTCATCTGCTCTCCCATTCCACCAAGTGAAGATACTTCCTTTGAATCCCAGGTCTGTTAGATAGCTGATGTTGATGCAATGGTTAAAGTCATCTACTTCATTAAAAGGGACAGGGAGACCTCTATATTTCTCTTCCTGATCGCATATGACATTGAAGTATCCTCCCACTATCCAAGGACTTGTGATTGTTTGGGATAAGTCATATATTGAATCCCATAATTCTACTCTTTCTGTTGAAGTGCATTTGGCATAGACAAGTGTGAGGATTAGTTCCATCTTTGTCTCTGTGTGGAAGAGCTTCAGGGTGAGTTGTTGAATTGAGTCTGTAAGCACTGTGACATCATATATATTATCCAGAAATGCCCATATTTTGTTGGACACATTTGCTATTGCTTGTGGCATGCCAATTCTTCTCCTGTATTGTTCCAATTTCCTGAGTTGCTACTTTGGTTCCATAATGCCAATGAACTCAAAGTGGTGCTTGTTATGAAGTGTGATCAGTCTTTCAAAGGCTTGCATTGTGTTGACTGATCTTATGTTCCATATGATGGCATTCATTGTCTTCTGTTGAGGTATGTCAATGCTCTTTTAGATTGGGGCTTTGCTGATGAAGAGCTGCTGTTGTCTTTGGATTGCTTCCTCTGGGGGCTCCCTAGTCCAGTTAATTTATTTGTTTGAACTGGTGATAGGTCTCCCTGCCTTGCTATTTTTCTGAGGATCTGTGTAGTGTTCTCATCATCCATGTCCTTGCCTATTATTTCTGTTCCTTCATTTCTGGCTGTTGTTATTGTTGACAGGTTTCTGGGCCTGATGATCGCCTGTAATTGAGCTCTTATTATTCCTTTCTTGATGAGTGGATCTTGGTCAATTGATCCTCCCTTTATTGTAAGAAGTGGAGTTCCTTGATCTCGGCTTGCATCCTTTTGTGGCTTCTTTACAGTAGTGTTATCAATGTCTTCTTCTTCACTTTGCATTCCTTCTGGGATTTCACCTTCCTCTGAGCATTCCTCTAATTGATCTGCCCATAGCTTCCCTGGGATTTGTTCTGCTTGCCTAACTGCACTTGTTCCTATTTGCTCTGCAGGCCTTGTTCTGTTCTGGGCATTGTTTTCTGTTATGCAGTCTTGTTGTGTATTGTTTGCAGATTCAGGTTTATTCTAGAAACTCTTCATAACCCACTGTGTGGTGGATTCTTTTGTCCTTCCAGTGTCACTGCTCATGATTGTTGTTGCTTCCTCTGCTGCTGGTTTTTTTATCATTGTCTGTGGTATACTTTCTTAGTGTCTGTTGACATTCATCTTTGTTGATGGTAGTAGTGTAAGTATTGTTTTAGGTGGAAAGAGTGTTTGCTTGTCACCTTGAGTGTCTGTTTCTTCTGATGTTTCCATCTGACAATTGAGGTTGTGAATTTGAGCTCCCTGCATGGCTGGTAGGTCTTCTGCTTGATTTTCCACTTCACCTATCAGGTACTCTGGCTGGACTTTGTTGCTGATTGTTTCTGCATTGGTCTGCTTGCTTAGGTTAGGATTCAATGTTGTGTTTCTTTGTTCCCCTGCCACTGTCAAAGCTATGTTTCCGTCTGTTGTTAAGTCACTGCAGTTTGTTGCTGGTATGTCTAGTTCCCCTTCTTCAGGCATGCAGTTAACAGCATTTCTGGACTTGCCAATTCTCAATGTCTTAAGTTGACTGTCTTTGCTGTTCATTTTTTTAGGCCTCAAATGATTGTTTGAGTTTGAAGGCACTTTGCTGCTAGTTGTCCCGGCACAGATATGTTTGCTTGAGCTGGGATTCAATATTGAAATTTCTGCTCCTTGGTCCCCTGTTCTTAGTTGCTTGCCTGGGTCTGCTGGTGTTGATTTTGTACCAGTTGCTACTGAGCTATTTGTGTCACCTTTTTCAGTCATGCAGTTGCCATCTTTCCTGTTAGTGTCTGAGCTCAGTGTGTTTAGCTGGCTGCCTTGGCTGCTGATGATCTTAGTATTCAAGTGATCATTTAGGTTGGAATTCCTTGCCAAGACCATTTGTTCATTGCTTCCTACTGCAATATATGTGCTAGTTGCTACTGTGACTTCAGTTTCATAGACTTCAGCTGTGTGTTTGTCTGCAGTATTGGCATTGCCATAATCTAGTGCATCAAATTTGTATGTGACAAGTACCTGTTTGAGTATTCTTTTCAACTGATTCTTTTTGTTTCCCATGTTTGTGGTTTGCCTTGTTGTGCATTCGATTATCTTTGACTTCTTTCCATTGAGGGCCAATAATGGCTACAACCTTGCCACTTGACAAAATCAGCATTGGAGTTTGTTGTTCTTTTACTGCTAAAGCTTTGCCCTTTGCTTTCCTTTTCTCTGTTGGCCTTTGTTGTTCAACAGTGTCTGTATCAAGAATTTCCGGGTGTAACTTCCAACATTCTATTATCTCATGCCCTTGAATCTTACATTGTTTATAATATTTTGGGAGGTAATCATACTGTATTTTGATCCATTCGGTTCTGATTTCCCCTATTGCTTCATTCTCTATGTCTAATCTAACCTTTTAGGGCAATTCCGCTAGCAAGTCCACTAAAACCTTTACTCTTGCACAACTTGTCCTTGTCTTGTTTATTGTTGCTGAATCCAGGTGCAGTGGCTTACCAACAGAAGAGGCGAGGGAGAATTGGCACTCCTTTACATAGTAAGTGGGGACCAGGTGCGGGAAGGAAATCCATTCCATTGCCATCAACGTTTCTTCTCCAAACTTGAATTTAGTATCATAAATTAACTGCCTCATCTGATATTCGAAACCATCTTTGGCTTTGAGGTAGTATGTTCTTTTTGAAGTGATTTTTATGAAATCCTCCCATAAAGTTAATCTGATGAGCACGTGTTTGTCTCTGAAGAAACCGATGTTACACTCACCTCTGATTCCACACTGGATTGGGATGATTTTCCTGAGCTCTTGCAAGTCCGGCCACCCGTATGAGAAATTGCCCAGTACCGCAAATTGCCGACCTTCTATGATGTTCATACGGGATACCTCTGCTTCGGTGTATTTGATAATCAGTTGTCCATGCATGAATGTTGCTTTCTTGAAAGGAATTGGTTCGAATCTTCTGCTAGGGTTCGAGTCAGCATTGCTGTTTAGAGCAGCTGGTTTTAAAATTTGGGAATAATCTAGGGGTGTGGGTGTGGGTGAGGTGTTGGCTGGTGGGAGTTGAGCAGTTTGTGGTGGTCGGCCAGCCGGAGTTTCGCCGGCTGGCGACGCCATTGTTAGCGATGAGCTTCGACTGTATCGTCTTCTCCTTCTCTCTCTATTCTTCAGACCTTCTCTCTCTTACTGCCTTCTCATGTGCGATATTTGAAAGCAGTTTTCCTTTCCAAGACTACAGTCTATCATGTACCTTATTGATAAGGCCTTGATAATACATTATCCTTCTTCAATAGTAGAAGATGGGCCATCCAAGATATATGAATGGAAATTCCTGCCTTCCTATGCCAGTGATTCTTTGCACCTTTTTAACCACATCAATGCTGGCAGAGTGATGCATATATACCACAGACTTGCTTTTGTTAACCATCTGCCCAGATGCGGCTTCATATGCATACAGGAGTATCATTATCAATTGTAAGGAGGTGGCATCAGAAGAGGAGAATATGATTGTGTCATCTGCATATGATAGGTGATTTATTTTTAGACTCCACTTGGGCAGCCCAAAGCGACAGAAATATAGGTTTAGGTGCAGGGCAGTCAATCCTCTTGAAAGAGCTTCAGCAGCAAGAGGCAACTTGAAACCCCCTTGGTGCATAATTGATCAAACAGAAGAAATTCTCCAGCTAAAAGAATTCCTCACACTAATAACATCACACATCTACATGGAAGAGAACAAGCTGGCAGACCACCTAGCAAACCTTGCACTGCAGGAAGGAAGATTAGAATGCCAGCAATTCAACCAACTGGATATAGTAGGCAGGAAAATCCTGAATGCTGATAATCACAATGTCCTTACCTAAGAGTGAAAATAGCAAAATGACAAGTTGTAAGGACATTGTAGGACAGGAAAGAAACAAGGAGCACAAAAAAGAACAAAGAAGAATGAAAAACTGTTTCAATAGCAGAATGACCATAGTGTCAATTTGCACTACTGATTATAGTTGGTTTGTCTTTGCAGGCAGAAATGGGAAGCAACTAGCAAGGGTCGAAAATACCAGAAGCAACAACGGAAAAAGAACTCAGCAACAATCCAAACAAATGCAACAGGAGAAGCATTGTAGATGCATCACAAAGTCACAACAGAACAAACTGCAGCATCCCCCCCCCCACTGTTATCTCACAACTCTACTGATTCTTTTGCAGGAACAAAGGCACTACCAAAGACCTAGTAAAGAACCTGAAATTTGCAGAGACCACAAAATAAAAGAACAGTGGCTCCAACTATCAGGACATCCACAGTTACAGAAAGGGAACACATCTGAAGCAAAAGCAGAAAGATCAACAGAGTCAGCAGATGAAGAAATGGTAGACAAGTCAGGAGAAATAAGCAGCCTCTAGCCCCCAAAGCAATAGCACAGGACAACAGAGCAATGCACCTTCCTCAGAGATCACAAAAGGCAAAAAATATCCAACTCAGCAACAGAAGCAGAGGAAGCAGAAAAAGTGATCAATAATGCAACAAAAACAACAAGATCCAACTGCAACAATCTCAATTGCAGAAACTTGATAGAAGCACTGACACTAGGAGGCACTCTGAGCAGCTAAGGGAGATCAGAATTAATAGAGAGTCTAGCATTATCAACAAAAGATCAGAGAAGAACATTGAGCAGCAAACTGGTGGCATCAGCAGAAAACACCAACCTGAACAGTCAGATGTAGTTAGCAGCACCAGAGAAGGGATGGCAGGAACAACACTCAGCTCACAAGATACTCAACAGCAGCAATAACAATTGTAGAGATTAGCAGATTCTGAGCAGCTAAAGGAGATCAAAATTAGCAGAGGCAGCAAGGAGTTCAGCAGTAGAACAGAAGACCATTGAATAACCTGCAACAGCAATATGGTGTCAAGGCAAGACCTACAACAATGCAGCAAAGGCCTAAAAGAATACAAGACCAGCATCAGCTGCACCAGCAACACAGAACAACCAGCAAAGCAAGAGCACAGCAGCACCAGCACCAGCAGCCCACTAAACTTGCACCAGCAGCCAATTGCTCACTGCCAACACTCCTCTTAATGTTGTCAAACAAGCAGACACACTCCTTAGACATGCAGCAGAGATCAAACAGCAAGGTCACACTAGCAGGATTGATGAGTTGAAGCACAACAAACTCAGATGAACATCACAGCAAGGCTAGCATCACCAGCAACACCAATACCAGCAAGTCACTTATCTACTGTCATAGACAAACAGTAAAGCAAGAAACAACAGGGGTGACAGAAAAAATGGAAACAGAAACAGTGAACATAAGTGCTATAGAAGCAGCAAAAATTCCAGCAAGAAGCACTCAAGCAAAGGCAGCATCAGCAGATCACAATGGCCTAACCAGCAGCAAATTATAGAAGCAATGCAACAGTCTTTCATCAATAGTACCAGTATCAATAATAACTGCAACAACTACAACAGAAACAGAGGCAACATTAGAGGCATCACCAGCAACACCAGAAACATCATTAGATGTAACTGTTCATATACGTTTAGGTTATTGGCGTAATTTCTTTATGTGGTATTAGCACTTCCAGTGCTCGGTCTAATGCAATTGCCTCAATCACCAAGTTCCTGTACCAACAGTACTTCTCACTGGAATACCTCAATTTTCAAACAAAATATCCCTGACATCTCTCATTGGATCAACACTGGTCCATTTTTGCTTTGCAGTGCCAGGAGCAACATTAAAATCAGCAACAGCATCATCAACAAAGGCAGCAGCATTGCAAACAACTCCATTGTCAACACTAGAGTCAACAACAAAACAGATATTCAACCATCAAGACTAATTCTCATCAGGATTCACTTTGTTACACCTGCAGCAACAAACAGACAATACAAACCTTCCACATTGGCAATCAACACCCTCAGCATCCTCATTGCTCTCAGAATCAGCAACTCATGCACCAGCAGGCATCACAAGGACAACATCAGCAGCAAAGGTAACAAAAACACAAAATCAGCACAAACCCAAGAAGTGCCTGCATCAGCAACAACAATCAGCATCATCACATTACCTAGAAGCACCCTCAAAGAAACAGCAGATGTAACAGCATCAACCAATTGCATCAACAACAAACACAACAGCAATAATAGAAACACAAACAGCAGAGTCAATAACAAATACCAGCAGCAGCAGCAGCATGAATACCAGAAACCAAGTTAGCAACCATACAAAGGAAGTACAGTACTCAGAGACAAAAAGAAAAACAGCACTCAGAGAGTCAACAGCAGTTTGCACAAGCAGCAGGACACTCTCAATCAGATTCACACTTGCAGCAGAGAATGCCACTGCCATACTAAATGGCTCACTTTAGCAGAATACTTCCAACTGTGTCATAGCAAAAGGGAACAACACTCCTCCATGCCATATAATACACTTATCAGAGAATTCTAAGTTTTTGCCAAGATCATTCTCAATGGGACAAGAAAACTACCTCTCAATCATTCAGTAGGATTAGGAACATATGTATTTTGTACAGTCGACCTAGACTTACTTCCCATTGCTTTTGTACATATGACTACCTATCAATATTATAAGATAGATAGTCATTACATCAATTTAGGTCTGACATGCCCTACACACTTAGACACTTTTGATCACCAAGTGTGGAGGATCATACATCATCTAACCACTTATCACTTCCTAGGTACCTTTAGTGAACGCTTTACAAAGACTAGGTACATGTACTTTTTTGGGGAGATATGGTTCATGTCTCCCTCTATTTCTGTATATTTTGCTAATTGTTAATTAATAAAGATGATATTTACCCAAAAAAAAATAGAGTAAGTGATAGTGGATCACCTTATTTGACACCTCTTGTTGATTTGAAGAAGCCATATGATTAACCATTGATGAGCACTGAGTACCACTTGTTTCCAATGGTATCAAAAAACAGGCCAATGAAAGCTTCACTGAACCCCAGTTTCCTTAGTATTTTTGTCAAGAATAGCCAAGATAGTCGATCAAAAGCTTTTGCCATGTCAAGTTTGATAACAACATTTGGCCTTGCTTTTGTTCTTAAACCAATGTCTGTGATGATTTCCTGTGTTAGAAGGACATTTTCAACAATGGTCCTTCCCTTCAAAAAACCTGCTTGTTCTTGAGAGATCAGAGTAGGCAGTATTCCAACCATCCTTTCATGTATGACTCTTGAGAAGATTTTATTGATGAAGTTGCTTAGACTAATGGGCCTCATGTTAGAAAATGTTGCCACCTCTTTCTTCTTGGGGAGTAGCACCAAATTTGTGTGTGTTACACATTTTGGTAGTTGTCTTCCTGAGAAAAATGCTTTAACCATGTTGTATATGTCTTCACCAATGATGTCCCAGTAAGCATGGTAAAAAGAGCCAATCTGGCCCCCCTGCGCTTTCACTGTTTAAGCAGAAGACAACATGTTTGACTTCTTCTTTTGTAGGTGGCTTGATCAATTCTGTATTTTGCTCCATGTCTATCAAAGGATGGGTGTTGTCCAGTATGCTGAAATCAGTTGGAGTTGCATTTTGTGTGAATTGTTCTTTATAGAAGTTAATAGCTTCTTCTGCAATTTGTTCCTCTTCTTCAATCCAGGTTCCAGAACTACTTTGTATCCTCCGTAGTTGAAGTCTTCTTTTTCTGCCGTTTACTTGAGCATGAAAGAACTTGGTATTTCTGTCTCCATCCTTGAACCATGACATGCCTGCCTTTTGTTTCAAAAATTGTTCTTCTATTGCTAAGTGCCTAGTCAACTGTGCCTGTATCCTTTGTAATCTTTCCCTATTCTATTTAGTTGGCCTTTTCTCGAACTATTTTTCATGAACCAAAATCACTTCCTCCATGCTTGCAATGTTTTGAAATATGTTCCCATATGTTGCTTTGCTCCAAAGTGGCAGTGCCTTTTTCAGCTTTTTCAGCTTGTAGTTGAAGAGTATGAAGGGGTCACCATGGAAATCTGCTTTCCAATTCTTTCTTACAACTGCTTTGAAGGTGTCATGTTTGGTCCAGAAGTTGAGGAATTTAAATGGCTTCTTGATTGGCATTGCTTCAATGTCACATATTAATAGAAAAGGGCTGTGATCTGAGCCAATCTTAGATAGGTGGGTAACCTCTAGCCTTGGGAAGGTTTGCTGAAATTCTACATTAGCTAGGCATCTATCTAGTCTTTTGAAGATGCAATCTCCATCTGCTCTGCCATTCCACCATGTAAAGATGCTGCATTTGAATCCCAGGTCAGTTAGATTGCAAGTGTTGATGCAGTGTCTGAAGTCATCTACTTCATTTAGGGTTACAGACAGACCTCCAAATTTTTCTTCTTGATCCCATATCAAATTGAAATCTCCCCCTACCAGCCATGGAACTGTCATGTCTTGAGCCATAGCATACATTGAGTCCCGCAATTCTACTCTCCCTATTGGATCACACTTAGCATAAACTAGTGTGAGTATGAGTTCCACTTGTGTTTCAATGTGGAAAAGCTTCAAAGTGAGTTGCTGCACCATATCATACTGGATTGTGATATCATAAACATCATCAATGAATGCCCAGATTTTGTTGGAGACATTAGCCACTGCTTGAGAGAAGCCAATCCTCCTTCTATATCTGTCCATCTTTCTTGCTTGCTGCATTGGTTCCAAGATGCCAATGAATTCAAAGTGATGTTTCTTGTGCAATGTGATTAGACTTTCAAAGTATTGCATTGTGTTCACTGATCTAATGTTCCAGATGATTGCATCCATTATAGATTGTTGGAGTGTGTTAGGGCTCTTCTTGTTTGGATCCCTACTACAGAGGTATTGTTGATGTCCTTGCTTTGCTTCTTCTTGCCTTTGATTGCTGATTTCACCTTGGCTATCTGTGTTGGGAGAGGTCTCCTTGTTTAGCTTTGTTGTGGAAGTTCTGGGCAGTAGTTTCATCATCTAGATCTTTGTCAGATTATTCTTTGTGATCTTCTTCATTTCCTACTGCTACTGCGATAATGAGGTTCTTTGGTCTGATGATTGCTTTTAACTGTGCCACATTGTTCCTTTTCTTGATGTTGATCCAGGATCAAAACCAGTTTAAACCTTTTGAGCTGGATCTTCTGCTTGTTGAAATTCTAAGTTGGCTTGATCTTGGCATGTGTTTGTCAGCATTATCAATTGGTGGTTTTCATGTTTGTTCTTGTTCTTTCCCATTGTGGCATTACTATTGTCTGCTTCATTTTCACTTTGGACATCCCCCTCAATTGCCTCAGCAGCTGCCTCTTCTTCACTTTGCATTTCTTCTGGTATTTCTCCTTCTTCTGAATCTTCTTCTATTTGGTCTGACCATAATCTTCCTGGGCTTCCATGTGACTTTTCAAGCTACTTTTCTGGTTCTGCATCTACAGATTTCTTGCCTGCTGTTTTGGTCATTGCTTTCTCTAATATCTTGTGATGGAATCTCTTGATGAGAGGTGTTGGTGGTAACCACATTGATGTTAAAGTGTTTCTGCACCCACTGAGAAGTGGATTCCTTTGTAATTTCTTTCCTTTTCTATGTGTGCAGTTGTGTTTCTTCAGCTGCAGCTTCTTCTATGTTGCTTATTTCTGGAAGGCTTTTCATTGTTTCTGTAGAGTACATCAAGTTCCATGTTCCTGTTGTTTGCTTGTTGGCTTTACTTTTCAAGATTGTGGCTGTTGATGAATGTGGGTGCAGTTGCTGCAGATCATGAAGGCTCCTCTGCTAAGTGTAAGGGGGGTGCTGAGCATGTGGGAGTGTGGATATTCTTTTGAACAACTGATTCTTCCATCGCCTCCAACTGGTTGTCCACATTGTCACTGCTTGTCTCCATGTTCAACATATCAAATTTGTTGGATGTATGAAGTTGCTGAGCAGCCTTGTCAACTGAGGTCATTTCCAGCCCAGTTTTGAGTTTTGCTTGCTTTAGTACTCGATTATCCTTGACCTCCTTCCATTGAGGGCCTGCATTGCCCATAACTTTATCACTTGACAGTATCATCAGGGGTGTTGTCTCCCTCCCCTGCTGCTTCCTGGCTTCCACTATGTTGCTTTTAGCTTTCTTTTGCTCTGCTGAATGTGTAGCTAGTAATTCTGGGTGCAGCTTCCAACATTCATGCATGTCATGACCTTGTAGCTTGCATTATTTACAATACTTGGGGATAAAATCATACTGGATTTGAACCCATTCTATTCTTACAGACCCTGTGGCTTCATTTTCAATGTCCATACGAACTTTTTTTTGGCAAATCAGCTAGTAAATCCAATAACTCCTTCAGGTTCCAAAGAGGGTAATCAAAGAAAAGGCAATCGGCTCAAAGGGTTTGCAAAGGGTTAATAGTTTTTTGATAGAGAGAATGAAAGCCTTCGTCATCCCAATCAGAGAATGTTAGTGTTGTGAAAAGGGGGTCAAACATAATACCTTTTGACTGCGTCTGCAATTGAATTGTCTCAGGATCATTTCACCCGATATCAACCAAATGCATCGCTCCCTTTGGCTATAGTTTTCTTATGATATACGGACCTTTCCAATTTGTTGCAAATTTTCCTTTAGCATCTTCGTGATGTGGGAGAATACGTCTCAGAACGAGCTGGCCCACTTCAAATTTTTTGGGCCTCACTTTCTTATTATAAGCACGAGCCATTCTTTGTTGGTACAACTGCCCATGGCACATCGCGGTCATTCGCTTTTCATTGATCGTGGTCAATTGTTCCAAACAGGTTTTGACCCATTCTTCATCCTCGATCTCGGCTTCTACAATGATCCCAAGAGAGGGAATCTCAACTTCGTTCCAATTTTCTATGTATTTTCTTACAAGCCTTGTCTTCAAAACATTCTGTTTCTTGATTCATCATTTTGGGGTCTGACAGCGTTCTATGATCTGGGCATGAAGTCCACAAGCATGTCATGTCCTTAAAATCTGCATTAACAGAACTGAGAAGAGAATAAGAAAAGTGACAAGATTAAGAAAAGAGACATTCCTAGACAATGAAATATTGATTAATTTGATATTTTTATTTTTTATTTTTTTATTTTTTTATTTTTTTATTTTTTATTTTTTTTTATTTTTTAAAGATAGAAGGGTTTACATCAGAAAGTAAGACAATAAAGTAAAACATCTGGATTACACCCTAAAATAATCCGGACGCAGAAAAGATAGCAAGACCCGCTACCGAGACTCCCATCTGATAGAGAGCTTTTCAAGTTTAGCGACCGTTTTTTGGCTTTTCTTCTGTCTTGGCAATGGCTGCAATAGCCTTCAGCGCCGAATCAAATTCTCTATCATCACAGATCATTCCAACTATTGGCCCATTGGTGTGAGCAGGCAAGGGATCGTTCGTCACATCATGAGCCTCTTCGTCCTGAAGAACTATTGTGTTGACCTCGATGAGGTCTTCCACTACTCTTTTGAGAGTCCAACAATCTTCAATATCATATCCCACTGCTCCGGAGTGGTATTCACATCTAGCATCGGCTCGGTGCGCGGGGGACTCGGGGTTCAGCCGGTTCGGGGCCACTAGCTGCAGCAGACCTAGCCTGACTAGCTTTTGGAATAAGCTAGAGTATGATTCACCAATAGGGGTGAACTGATTCCTTCTGGGGGGCTCTCTTGGGCGAGGATTATACTGGGAAACATTTTGTTGGGGATTATATGGAGCTTGGTAGGGATGGTTATTTCTGGAAGTTTAGCTCGGGCTTGATTATACTACTGCTGTGGACGGGCATAAGGTTGGGCATTCATCGCCACATAGTGGGGTGGTGCCACGGCATAAGCAGTATCTTGATGGGGATAATAGTATTGTGGGACCTTAGGAAGCATATATGATTGGTTGAATGACCTGCGAGCCCCCCTCGAGCTCGATACCATCATGGCTCCCTCTTCTCTCCCGTTTCTGTTCATCAAACCTTCCGGACTATTCTGAACGGAATGTGATGTGGCCTTAACGGCAGCATGACTCAAGATTCGGCCCGTTTTTAGCTCGTTTTCTACCATCTCCCCAATTTTGATAGAATCAGAGAATGGCTTACCCATAGCGGACATCATATTCTGGAAGTAATCGGCCTCTTGGGCCAGTAGGAAGACCGCAACTATTTCAGCTTTGTCCATTGGAGGCTTTACCCTGGCGGCTTGCTCGCACCATTTGACAGCATATTCACGGAAGCTTTCTGCTGTTTTCTTTTTCAAATTGGATAAAGAGTTTCTGTCGTGAGCGATGACCTCATTATATTGGAACTGGCAGACAAAATCTCGGGCCAAATCATCCCACACGTGCCAATGAGTAATCTCTTGATCGATGTACCACTCAGAAGCAATTCCGGTTAGACTTTCTCCAAAATAGGCCATTAACAGCTCCTCTTTTCCACCAACGCCTCTCAGCTGATTACAGTATCATTTCAGGTGAGCGATCGGGTCACCGTGTTCGTCGTACTTTTCAAATTTTGGCATCTTGAAGCCAGCTGGCCAGTGGACATGGGAAACATACACAGGTCGGAGTATGAGACACTCTTTTGGCCGCTTAAGCCTTGCATGTTTTTCAAGCTTTTGTTCTAAGCTCTTCATCTTCCGAGCCATTTCCTCTTGCTCGGGATTCTTGACAACCTTTTCTTCCTCGAGCGGAAACTCATACTGTGGTTGTTAGGCCTATGAGTCTGGAGTGACATGAGTCATATCAGGTTGAAATGGCGGTCCTTGGAAGGTGAATGTTGGGGGTTCAAAGCATGGCCTGGGCACAGTTGGTTGTGCCATGGTAAAGACCGGTGCTGCAGAGAGCATTGCTAGCGGTGCCTTTGAAGCTGGTGCCTGGGGGCGAACCACAAAAGGCATGCCAGGACCATTAGACGGCATTATAGGGCATCCGCACCGGATGAACAGGTTGGGCACAGGGACGTTGGCAGCCCCACCTGACCCTTGGATCAACTCAGGGAACCCAAGAATTGCACTAGGCGGTTCCCTACCATTAGACCAGGCGTCCCACATTGACGCAGCATCCTATTTTCTTCAGCAGCTGCTGATTTTGGCTGTGGAATAGTCGAGGCCAGGCTATCCTCAGGGTCGATAATCGGTAGATGGCTTTCAGAGGCCATAGGAACCCTGCCTTTGAATCTTGTGAAGTATGGATGAGAAACTAGATTACCAACAAAACCAACCACCTGAACAGCAAAACACCTAGCTAATTTGCACACACAACGTTGTTAGTTTTTGAGACACTTAACATATAAAAAATCGCACCTTAGGATGCAATGCGCCTACACAGTTAAACACTTCCTTTATGGGCTTGAATAGTTGTGTGTTTCATCTCAGCCTTAACTAATCCTTTTCCACAATGTATCTTTTTTCTTTTCACTCTTTATATTCAACTCAATTTTCTTTTTTTTCGGTTTATTTTTTTTTTCACTCGATTTGTTTATGGCTACGATCGAATCTGATGGGGATTCTCTATGTATCATGACGCTGCATGAATCAGATCATTACGTAGTTCAGGAAGATCAGGAATAAAATAAATAAACTAACTCTTACTCTTATTCATGAAAGCTCCTAACAAGGAAATTTTTCTTCTTTTTTTTAATTTAAATTTTTAAATTTTTCTTTTAATTTCATTTTGTTTTTGTTTTTTTTTTTAAATTTTCTAAAGTAAGGCTTCTAAAGAAGAAAAATATTTATTTTTTTTGTATTTTTGATTTTTTTTTTTTTGAATTTCTGGGAAAAGGACTTCTTAAAAAAAGGTAGAGATATTCTTTTGGTTTCAAATATTTTTTATTTGAGATTTTCTAAGGAAAGACTTCTGAAGAAAGGAATAGAAGGAAAATATTTTTTTTTGTTTTGGATTTTTTTAAAATTGGGGGCCGGAACCGATGAGGTTTGCCTACGTATCTCACATCCGGTGAGAATCAGACCCACGTAGTCGGTCAGTTTTGACACAAACAGAAAAATATGGCTTTCGAAAACATTGACTTATTTTGAAATGATTTTTATTTTGCTTTTTTTTTTAAAAAAAATTTCGGTAGAGTTTCGGCATTTTTCCACTGAATTTTTCGAAACCGGGTGAATTTTCCCCCATCTACCTCACCCTTGGTTTTCTTGATTATTATTTATATTTTTTACTCTAATATCTGGTCAACATGCGAGCCAAAACAAATAAATGCACAAGTAGCACTTAAAATGCATCAGGATGGTCTTTTAATTTTGGGTACACCTGTCCTAGACGGACCCAACCCCTGTGTTGAGTCCCCAAAGTAAAATGCATGTGATGCAAACAAATGTTCCTACTAGGGATCCGGCATGAGGCTGTGCTATTCTAGGTTTGAACCCTGGGGTATGTTGTTCTAGACCTGGATTACCCGAGCGGACAACTCGAGCGGGAAGGGGGGGCAACCTACCTCGTAAGGACGTTTCTCCCTTCAGTGGGTTCTGCGTTCCTTCGGCATCCTCATTATCTCCATTCTGGAACAGGTACGGATACTTGGACTTCATCTATTCCTCTGCTTCCCATGTCATTTCCTCTGTATGTTTGTTCCTCCATAATACCTTAACGGAAGCTACATCCTTTGTTCTTAGCTTACGGACTTGTCGGTCTAATATAGCCACTGGTACTTCTTCATATGATAGATCCTCTGTAATTTGTACATCTTTGATGGGGACAACCCGAGAAGGGTCTCCGATACATTTCCTTAACATAGATACATGGAATACCGGATGGACAAATTTCAATTCGGATGGCAGTTCTAACTCGTAAGCAACATGTCCAATTCATCGAAGGATTTTGTACGGACCGACATACCTTGGACTCAGCTTACCTTTCTTCCCAAAATGCATGATACCCTTCATGGTGAGACTCTCAGAAATACCCAATCACCCACTTCAAACTCCAGATCACAACGTCGGACATCAGAATAGGACTTTTGCCTGCTATGTGCCATTTTCAATCGTTCCTGTATCACCTTTACTTTCTCAATGGCTTGGTGGATCAAATCTGGCCCATATAACTCAGTTTCACTGACTTCGAACCATCTAACCGGTGATCTACATCTTCTTCCGTATAGTGCCTCGTATGGGGCCATCTTAATACTGGAGTGGTAGCTATTATTGTAGGCAAATTCTATGAGTGGAAGATGGTCATCCCAACTTCCCTTAAAATCTAGAACATATGCTCGCAGCATATCTTCCAGCGTCTGAATGGTACGTTCATCCTATCCGTCGGTTTGCGGATGAAAAGCCGTGCTGAGATTTAC
The DNA here is from genome assembly GCA_002018475.1 of Nicotiana obtusifolia. Taxonomy (NCBI): domain Eukaryota; kingdom Viridiplantae; phylum Streptophyta; class Magnoliopsida; order Solanales; family Solanaceae; genus Nicotiana; species Nicotiana obtusifolia. Next base: position 23,196 of record MCJB01048406.1, on the reverse strand, counting down.
CTGCATGCCCAAACTTTTCTAAAAAGACCTCCAAAAGTTAGCTATGAATTGAGCTCCTCGGTCTAATATAATAGACACCGGCACACCATGAAGTCAAACAATCTCCTTGACATACAGCTTTGCATAGTCTTCAGCTTTGTAGGTAGTCTTAACTGGTAGAAAATGAGCACATTTTGTAAGTCGATCAACTATGACCCAGATGGAATCAAACTTATGATAAGAGCGAGGTAATCCAATAATGAAGTCCATATTAATCACCTCCCATTTCCAGGTTGGAACTTCTATATTCTGAAGCAATCCACCGGGTTTCTGATGTTCTATCTTTACCTGTTGACAATTGGGACACTGGGCTACAAACTCTGCAACAGACTTCTTCATGCTATCCCACCAATATTGCTTTTTGACATCATGATACATCTTTGTCGAACCGGGGTGGATGGAGTATCGGGATTGATGAATCTCTTTCATAATCTTCTCTCGCAACCCGGCCTAATACATAATCGGCCTTGGCACCTCAGTGTTCCATCCCCTGCAATCTCAAAAGCTGAAATTTTTCCCTGCTGAATGCCCTTTTTTAATCGTACTAAGGTGGGATCTTCATATTGCCGTGCTTTTACCTCAGCTACCAGAGAGGATTCTGATGTATTGTGCACGGTGGCACCCCTGTCCTCAGAGTCTAACAATTTGATTCTCATATTGGCCAGCTGATGAAGCTCTTTAGTCAAATCCCTTCTACCTGCTTCGATTTGCACTAAGCTTCTCATTGACTTACGACTGAGGGCATCTGCCACAACATTGGCTTTACCGGAATGATACAATATCTCGACGTCGTAATCTTTCAGTAACTCGAGCCAACGTCGTTGTCTCAAATTCAACTCCTTCTGACTAAAGATATACTGCAAACTCTTGTGATTTGTGTAGATGTCAACATGGATGCCGTATAAGTAGTGCCGCCATATCTTCAAAGCATATATTATCACAGCCAATTCCAAATCATGGGTTGGATAATTCTTTTCATGCTTCTTCAATTGCCTTGATGCGTAAGCAATCACTTTCCCATGTTGCATCAATACGTATCCCAAACCTATACCTGAAGCATCACAATATACCACATATCCTTCTGTTCCATCTGGAAGAGTAAGCACTAGCGCGGAGATCAACCGATTCTTTAGCTCCTGGAAGCTACATTCACACGGGTCGGACCATTGAAACTTGGTGGCTTTCCATGTTAACTTACTCAATGGTGCTGATATAGAGGAAAACCCTTCTACAAACCTTTTATAGTATCCTATTAGCCCTAGAAAGTTGCAGACTTCTGACGGTGTTGTGGGTCTTGGCCAACTCTTCACTGCATCGATCTTCTTAGTGTCGACACTAATACCCTCGTCAAATATCACATGGCCTGGGAATGCTACTGAGTTCAACCAGAATTCATATTTGGAGAGCTTCTGCATATAACTTGTGATTCTGAAGGGTCTGTAACACAATCCGCAAGTGGCCCGTATGTTCTGCCTTTGAATGAGAATACACCAGAATATCATCAATGAACACAACTACGAACACATCAAGATAGGGCCGGAATACAGTATTCATGAGATCCATAAAAGCTGTCGGGGTATTTGTTAGCCCGAACGACATACTAGGAACTCAAAATGCCCATATCTTGTCCGGAAGGCTGTTTTTGGAATATCCTTCTCCTGGACTCTCAACTGAAAATACCCTGAACGTAGGTCAATCTTGGAAAAATATTTGGCATCCTGAAGTTGGTCAAACAGGTCGTCAATCCTTGGAAGTGGGCATTTGTTCTTTATTGTAACCTTATTCAACTGTCGATCATTAATACACATCCTCAACGACCTATCTTTCATCCGCACAAACAAGACTGGCGCACCCCAAGGTGAAGTGCTAGGCCTAATAAAGCACTTATCTAGCAAGTCCTTCAACTGCTCTTTCAACTCTCGTAATTCTGCTGGGGCCATTCTATATGGAGGGATAGAGATCGGGTGAGTATCAGGCAACACATCAATGCAAAACTCAATCTCCCTTTCAGGAGGAAGACCTGGGAGTTCATCTAGGAAAACATCTGGAAATTCATCGACCACGGGGATGGTTTGTAGAGTAGGTGACTTCGCCTCTACATCCATCACACGAACGAGATGATAAATGCAACCCTTTCATATCATTTTCCTTGCCTTAAGGTAGGAAATAAACCTACCTTTCGGCGCAGCAATGTTCCCTTTCCATTCAAGGATGGGTTCACCAGGAAATTGAAATCTAACCGTCTTTGTATGACAGTCAATATTTGCATAACATGAAGCCAACCAATCCATTCCCATTATTACATCGAAATCAACCATTTCTAACTCAAATAAATCTGCCGAGGTTTGACGATTACAAATCGTCACAGTGCGACCTCTGTATACCCGTCTGGCAATCACAGAATCTCCTATTGGAGTAGATACCGCAAATGGTTTGCTTATTAATTCGGGTTCGACATCAAACTTATCAGCCACAGGAGGTGTAACATATGATAATATGGACCCGAGATCAATCAATGCATATACATCATAAGAAAGCACTGATAATATATCTATGACAACATCTGGAGATGACTCGAGATCCTGTCGACCTGCTAAAGCATATATTCGATTCTGAATACCACTCGAACTCGTCACTGCACCTCTACCTCTACCACGACCTGCTGGCTGCTAAAAACCCCGTGCTGGAGGTCGAATTGATGAAGAAGTACCAGACACAGATTCGGTCGGCTGAGCCATCCCACCACCTCCTCTGTTAGGACAATCCTGCATCATATGACCAGGTTGTCCGCAAGAATAACATACATCAGAACCTCGAAGGCATAGTCCAGAATGGGCCCTGCCGCATTGATCACAACCTGGTGTGAGGGGTCTCGGCTGGCTGGTATCCCTGTGATGTTGTAAGCCTGATGCCCGCGAACTCTGACTTGGACCCGAATGGGTAAATTGGTCATATCGAGGTCTCTGAAACTGTGGAGGAGCACTAGTTGCAAGTGGTGCTGAACTCCTCAAAAACTGGGGCCTGCCACTATTTCCGAAGTCACCAGAATACCCTGCAAATCTCGTCCTCTTATGCTGGCCCCTATCCTGCTCCCTGTCTGCTCTTTGCTGGGGCTTACGATCCTCTAATGTCTGGGCATAAGCTTGAATACGGGAAATATCCATGCCCTCTATCAAGGATGTTGTCGTGCACTCATTTATCAGGTGTGGCCCCAATCCATTTACAAACAAATGAACCCTATCACCCATCTCGGCCACCATATTGGGAGCATACCTTGCAAAAGAATCAAACTGCATGTTGTACTCCCGCACACTCATGTTACCTTGTCTAAGGTTCAGGAATTTATCAGCTTTAGCTCGTCGTACCTCAACTGGCAGGTAGTGACGAAGAAACGCCTCAGAAAATTCACTCCACACAGGCAGGGGAGAATTTGGACCCCTAGATCTTTCCCAACTGTCATACCAGAAGACTGCTAAATCCCGTAATCGATAAGAAGCCAGCTCTACTGCCTCCGTATCACTAGCATGTATAACTCGCAGTGTGTGATGAATCTGATCAATAAAAGTCTGTGGGTCCTCCTTGGGATGTGACCCGGTAAACACTGGAGGATCTAGATTAATAAAAACACGAACTCTGGCACTAACCGGTTTATCAGCAGCACCGGTATTTTGCCTCTGAGTCTGAGAAGCTACCAAATTAGTCAATAACTATACCGCACTCCGCAAATCCTGGTCTGTAGTACCAGATAAAGGAACTGGAAATGCTGGGTGGCTTCTAATATCCTCTGGGGAAGGAGGAGTAGATGAGGTTCGAGACAGCATCTCACTCTGAGGCTGACTTTGGCCTTCTCCTTCTCTAGCTTGGGGCACCTGACTGGAACCCTCCACCGCATTTGTATCGAGCCGTCTATTATTTGCTTGCTTCCTGGTCGAAGGCATCACTGTAGGTAAAAAAGATGAATGTTAGGGACGAACACTTACGACTCAGCTCTACGCACGATCTAGATTTAGGAAGAACGTAACAATCCTAACTGTCAGGCAGCCTTCTGATTATAAATATGGCGTGCTACACATCCATAATCAGGACTCTACTAGACACGGCTCATAGACAATCCCTAGGACACGACCTGCTCTGATACCAAATCTGTCACGACCCAAGCCGGAGGGCCGCGACTGGCGCCGGACCCTACTCAACGGGCGCCGGCGTACCATTCATCTAACTTTCCTTATTATCTATAAGGCTTGTCGTATACATAAAATCTCGAACAAAAATCATAATGAACTGCAATATCATACCATGATATGAACATACTTATATATATAATATGCCAACAAGGTTGCAATGCAAAACTATACAACAAAATACATACGTTTGCCGACAAGGCAATTCCAACTGTACATAAATCATCTCATTGTCTATGCATAACCCAAATCTTGTCTATGAGCCTCTACAAGAACATACATGATGCAACCTATGTCGGAATAAGGCCCCGATATGCCCATAATGCCCATAACAAAATACATACCAAGACTACGGCAAGTCCGAATGAGGGATCTCGCCAATATCTGTTGAACTGGATAGACTACTGCAGTGGGGGAGCCTCGTATATATGTCTGCCTGGACCTGCAGCACGACATGTAGCGTCCACAAGCAAAAGGATGTCAGTACAGATAAAGTACTGAGTATTTAAGACAGGAAACATAATATAAGAACAGTAATATGCATCAGGATAAGAAACATACAACCTGTACCATCTGAATGCCTCTGAGGGCGACTAACCATGTCATGCCTGGCGTGCATATGCATATACATATATACATATACATATATACGCCTCCGTGGGCCTCATCACATCATATACATACGCCTCTGTGGGCCTCCTCATCATCATACCCAACTGATCAATGGTTGCACAATAGGTGCCTGCCCGGCCGACTATAGCGCGGCACAGTAAAGTAAAATAGTTGTCGTCTATAGCGCGACTAAATAGAGTAAAACATATATTTGCACAATAGGTGCCTGCCCGGTCGACTATAGCGCAGCACGGTAAAGTAAAATAGATAATGCATGCTGGACTCATATGAATCATACTTTCATGGTAATGCAAGGTCGAAGAAATAACAATATATCAATCTTCCCATAAGAGGGGAAACAATAGAAGCGCTCCTACCTTCTAAGAGTAGAGTATCTTTTTGGGGGCTCGTTCATTGTATCATATATAAACGGAGTCAAAAAGAAAGAAAGGGATGGTCCTACATACCTGGTATTCTTTGCATCAATTTCAAGCTTCGCACAGTCACAATTCCTTAGTCTACAATGAAAGAAACGATTCTATCGTTATCCTCTAAATGTTATAGTTATAATCGGCCATAGCCCTAAATTTACATGGTGTTTCTCCACACCCTTCTTCCTCCAAAACTCCACAACGATGGTAGTAACACGTGCAACTTAATAGCAACCCAAAACAACCATAACCCAGTCCATTATCAGTGATTGACTTCAATCTAGGGCTCCCATTATGCATAAAACGAGTTTCCAAGGATTCCTAGGAAAAGAATGCATGAAAGAGGGTGGTGACTTACCTTGCATGTGGAATATCTCAGCCCTTCTCCTTGGTTCTTCACTTCTAGGTCTTACTCTCAATTAGGGATTTTCCCCAATTCTTCCATCTTCAAGTTCTTTCCCCAATTTAGAACTTGAAAGGAGAAGAAATTAGTTAAAGTTTGTGTGGGACTTGAGAAGGAGTCGCAGGTGGGTTTTCTTCTGGGTTTGAGTTTCAGAAAATGAAGAAAGAACTGGTCTAGGCCTCTTTTATAGGTCTGTCAATAAGTGACACATGTGTCTGACGTTTTCACATCTACGACCGCATTTACGTCGCATAATCAACATGCGGCTCGCATTCTGGACACGAACCGTGGCTCAGAAATCTGTCTCATTCTGTGATGAGGGAGGTCTGTTTTATGGTCTGCATTGTTCAGTATGCGATCTCATACTGACCGCATTCCTGACATAGATTTCTGCCCAGAAATCTGTTTCAGTCCGCGACACATCAAGCACGTTATGCAATTCGCATTTCAATAATGCGATCGCATTCTTGGCCGCATTTCTAGCACTGATCTTTGTACAGAAATCTGCCTTGGACTGCGTTTTCAGTGTGAGAAATGCGGCTCGCATGTGGGTTTTGCGACTGCACTTCCAGCTTGGCGAAGCCTTTCGCTCTGTTCTTGACTTTTTGAACTATTTTCCGGGTTCTTAGGCTCTTATATGTAAACTATCTTATGACGAAATATAACGTACGAATTTACGGGTTGTAACACAATCAACGCATATACATCATAAGAAAGCTCTGATAATATACTTGTAACAACATCCGGAGATGACTCAAGAACCTGTCGACCTGCTAGAGCATATATTCAATTCTGAATACCACTCGAACTCGGCACTGCACCTCTACCTCTACCACGACCTACTGGCTGTTGAAAACCCCGTGCTGGAGGTCGAATTAATGAGGAAGAACCAGACGCAGATCCAGTCGTCTGAGTCATAACACCACCTCCTCTGCTAGGACAATCCCATATCATATGGCCAGGCTGTCCGCAAGAATAACATGCATCAGAACCTCGACGGCGTAGTCCACAATGGGCCCTGCCGCACTGATCACAACGTGGTGTTAGGGGTCTCGTCTGACTGCTATCCCTCTGATGTTGCGAGCCTGATGCCCGCGAACTCTGACCTGGACCCGAATGGGTAAATTGGTCATATCGAGGTCTCTAAAACTGTGGAGGGGCACTAGTTACAGATGGTGCCAAACTCCTTGAAGATTGGGGCCTAACATTACCTCAGAAGCCACTAGAATATCCTGCAAACCTCGTCCTCTTATGTTGTCCCCTATCCTGCTCCCTGTCTGCTCTTTCTTGGCGCTTACGCTCCTCTAATGTCTGGGCATAAGCCTGAATACAGGAAATATCCATGCCTCTATCAAGGATGTTGTCGCACACTCATTTATCAAATGTGGTCCCAATCTGTTCACGAACAAATGAACCCTATCACCCATCTCGGCCACAATATGGGGGGCATATCTTGCCAAAGAATCAAACTGCATACTGTACTCTCGCACACTCATGTTACCTTGTTTAAGGTTCAGGAATTTGTCAGCTCTGGCTCGTCGTACCTCAACTGGTAAATAGTGACGAAGAAACGCCTTAGAAAATTCCTTCCACACAGGTGGGGAAGCATTCGAACCCCTAGATTTCCCATCTATTGTACCAGAAAACGGCTAGATCCCGTAACCGGTAGGAAGCCAATTCTACTGCCTCCGTATCACTAACATGCATAACCCGCATTGTATGATGAATCTGATCAATAAAAGTTTGCGGGTCCTCCTTAGGATCTGATCCGGTAGACACTGTAGTATCCAAATTATAAAGTCACGAACTCTCGTACTAACCGGTCTATCAGTAGCACCTGTATTCTGCCTTTGAGTCTGAGAAGCTACCAGGCTAGTCAGCAACTGTACTGTAGTTCACAAGTCCTGGTCTGTAGTACCAGATAAAGAAACTGGGGAAGCTTGGTGGCTTCTAATGTCCTCTGGGGAAGGCGGAGTAGATGAAGTTCGAGATGGCATCTCACTCTGAGGCTCACTTTGGCCTTCTCTGGCTTGGGGCACCTGACTAGTACCCTCTCCTGCATCTGTACCAAGCCGTCTACTACTTGTTTGCTTCCTAGTCGAAGGCATCGCTGAAGGATAACAGGACGAATGTTAGAGACGAACACTTATGACTCAACTCTACGCACGATCTTGATTTAAAAAGAAGGTAACAATCCTAAATGTCAGGTAGCCTCCTGATTATAAATATGGCGCACTACACATCCATAATCAAGACTCTACTAGAAACGGCTCATAGACAATCCCTAGGACACGACCTGCTCTGATACCAAGTCTGTCACGACCCAAGCCGGAGGGCCGCGACTGGCAGCACGACCCTACTCGACGAGTGCCGGCATATCTTTCCATAACGTCTATAAGGCTTATGTTGCTCGTATGAATATCAAACCATGATCATAATCAACTTAAATACCATACATTAACATGAACATACATATATATAACATGGCCCTTAAGGCTGCGATGCAAAACTATACACCAAAATACATTTGCCGACAAGGCAATCCAACTATATATAAGCCCACCCCTTGCCTATGAGCCTCTACTGGAACATACATGATGCAACCTGTGCTGGAACAGGGCCCCAACATGCCCATAATGCCTATAACAAAATGCATACCAAGACTACGGCAAGTCCGTAGATGGATCTCGCCAATATCCGCTGAACTGGACAGCCTACTGTGGTGGGGGAGCCTCGTCTATCTTTCTGTCCGGACCTGCAGCACGACATGCAGCGTCCACAAATAAAAGGACGTCAGTAAAAATAATGTACTGAGTATGTAAGACAGGAACCTAATATAAGAACAGTAATATGCGTCAGGTTAAGAAACATACAACCTGTACCATCTGAATGCCTCTGAGGGCGACTAATCATGAGATGCCTAATGTACATATGCATATATATATATATATATATATATATATATATATATATATATATATATATATCTTCAAAAATCATCATATACATACGCCTCTATGGGCCTTACCATTATCATATGCATACACCTCTGTGGGCCTCATCATCATCATACCCAAATGATCAGTGGTTGCACAATAGGTGCCTGCCCGGCCGACTATAGCGCGGATCGGTGTAGTAAAATAGTTGTCGACTATAGCGCCACTAGTAAGGTAAAACATATAATTGCACAACAGGTGTCTGCTCGGCCGACTATAGCGCGGCTCGGTGTAGTAAAATAGATAATGCATGCTGGACTCATATGAATCATACTTTCATGGTGACGTAAGGTCGAAGAAATAATACACATCAATCCTCCCATTAGAGGGGAAACAATATAAGCACTCCTACCTTCTAAGAGTAGATTATCTTTGGGGGCTCGTTCATTGTATCATGTATAAACAGAGTCGTGCAAAAGAAAGAAAGGAATGGTCTTATATACCTGGTATTCTCTGCGCCAATTTCAAGCTACGCAATGTCACAACTCCTTAGTCTACAATGAAAGAAACAAGTCTATCGTCATCCTCTAAGCGTTATAGTTATAATTAATCCACAACCCTAAATATACATGGTGTTCCTTCACACCCCTCTTCCTCCAATACTCCACAAAAGTATTAGCAAGACATGCAGTCCATCCGTAACCCAAAACAACCACAATCCAGTCCATTTTCCAGAAATTAACTTGAACCCATGGCTTCTGATCACCATCCCGTGGGTTCTTACATGCATAGAACGAATTTCCAAGAATTTCTAGGAGAAAGAATGTATGAGAAGTAACTCACTTGCATGTTGGGTAGCTCAGCGCTCTTCCTTGGTTCTTTAATCTCTAGGTCTTTCTCCAAATTAGGGCTTGAAAGAGAGGAAAATCAGTTAGGGCTTTTTCCTTATTTCTTCAATCCCTACACTTTACTCTCAATTTGAGCTTGAAGGAGAGGGAAATTTGATTAGAGCCTGTGTGGGATGTTGAGGAGGGGTCGCAGGGGGTTCTATTTCGCTTTGGGTTTTAGAAAATGATGAAATAGCTGGCCTATTCTCCTTTTAAAGGTCGGTCAATAAGTGACGCACGTGTCTGATGCCTACAGGTATGCGATCACATTCTCGTCGCAGAATCAACATGCGATTCGCATTCTGAACGCGAAACTCAGCCAAGAAATCTGTCTCATTCTGCGATGGAGAATGTCTGATTTGCGGTCCGCATTTTCAGCATGCGATCGCATACTGACCGCATTCCTGACACAGATTTCTGCCCAGAAATCTGTCTTGGTCTGCGATTTCAATGTGAGAAATGTGGCTCGCATGTGGGTTTTGTGAACGCATTCCCAGCATGGCAAAGCCTTTTGCTCTTTTCTTTACTTTTTTGAACTATTTTCCAGGTTCTTAGGCTCTTATATATGTAAAATATCTTACGGCGAAATCTAACGTACGAATTTACGGGTTGTAACAATATATCCTTTTAAAATCATCATATATATATATATGTACGCCTCTGTGGGCCTCATCATCATCATATACATACGCCTCTGTGGGCCTCATCATCATCTTACCCAACTGATCAGTGGTTGCACAATAGGTGCCATTCCCGGCCGACTATAGCGCGGCTCGGTGGAGTAAAATAGCTGTCGATTATAGCGCGACTAAAGTAGAGTAAAACATATGCATAAGTATAGTTGCACAATAGATGCCATACCTGGCCGACTATAGCGCAGCTCGATGGAGTAAAATAGATAATGCATGTTGGACTCATAGGAATCACACTTTCTGAACCTTTCAAATTGACGTAAGGTCGAAGAAACAACACACATCAATCCTCTCATAAGAGGGGAAACAACATAAGCACTCCTAGCTTCTATGAGTAGAATATCTTTGAGGGCTCGTTCGTTGCATTGTGTATAATTAGAGTCGTGCAAAAGAAAGAAAGGGACGGTCTCACATACCTGGTATATACTGCACCAAATTCAAGCTATGCAACTGCCATACTCCTTAGTCTACAATAAAAGAAATGATTTTATTGTTATCCTTTAAGTGTTATAGCTATTGTCGACCACAACTTTAAATCTATAAGGTGTTTCTCCAAACCCTTCTTCCTCCAAAACTCCACAAAAATAATAGTAAGACATGCAGTCCAACAACAACCCAAAACAACCACAACCCAGTCCATTACCAGTAATTAACTTGAACCCATGGCTTCCGATCACCATCCCGTGGGTTCTTACATGCATAGAACAAATTGTCAAGAAGTCCCAGGAGAAAGAATGTATGAAAGAGAGCAGTAACTTACCTTGCATGTTGGTTAGCTCAGCCCTCTTCCTTGGTTCTTCAACCTCTAGGTTCTACTTCCAATTAGGTCTTGAAAGAGAGGAAAATCCATTAGGGCCTTTCCTTAGTGCTTCAATTTCTAGATTTCTTTCCCCAATTAGAACTTAAAAGAGAGGGAAATTGATTAGGGCTTGTGTGGGATTCTTTGAGAAGGGTTGCAGGGCTCTCTATTTCGTTTGGCTTTTAAGGTTGGAAGTAAAGGTGAAGTATCTGGGTTATACTCCTTTTAAAGAGTCGGCAATTAAGTGACACGCATGTCTGATGCCTTCACGTCTACGATCGCATTTTTGTCGCAGAACCAACATGCGGTTCGCATTTTGGACGCGAACCGTAGCCCATAAATCTATCTCATTATGCGATGAAGGATGTATGATTTGCGGTTCGCATTTTAGAAATGTGATAGCATATTAGACCGCATTTTTGATGTAGATTTCTGCCCAGAAATCTGTTTCAGTCTGTGATGCATTTAGTGCGATATGCGGTTCGCATTTTAGAAATGTGATCGCTATTATGACGACATTTCTGGCTTTGATCTTTGTCCAAAAATCTGTCTCGGTCTGCAATTTCAATGTCAGATATGCGGCTCGCATGTGGGTTTTGCGGTAGCATACCCAGCTTTGCAATGCCTTGTTACAACACGTAAATTCGTACGTTAGATTTCTCCGTAAGATAGTTTACATATAAGAGCCTAAGAACCTGGAAAATAGTTCAAAAAGTCAAGAAAAGAGCGAAAGGCTTCGCAAAGCTGAGAATGCGGTCGCAGAACACACATGCGAGCCGCATTTCTCACACTGTAATCGCAGACCAAGATAGATTTCTGGACAAAAACCAGTGCCAGAAATGCGGTCATAAGTGCGATCGCATTTATGAAATGCGGACCGCATATTACATATAATGTATCGCAAACTGAGACAGATTTCTGGGCAGAAATCTGTGTCAGGAATGCGACCAGTATGTGATCGCATACTGAAAATGCGGACCGCAAATCTGACATTCTTCATCGCATAATGAGACAGATTTCTGGGCTAAGTTTCGCGTCCAAAATGCGAACCGCATGTTGGTTCCGCGACGAAAATGCGGTCGCAGATGTGAAAACGTCAGAGACGTGTATCACTTATTGACTGACCTATAAAAGGGGCCTAGACCAGTTCTCTCTTCATTTTCTGAAACTCAAACCCAGAAGAAGACCCACCTGTGACCCCCTTCTCCAAGTCCCACACTAACCTTAACCAATTTCTCCCTCTTTCAAGTTCTAATTGGGGGAGAAATCTGAAGATTGAGGAATTAAGGGAAAAGCCCTAACTGATTCTCTCTCTTTCAAGCCCTAATTGAGAGTAAGACCTAGAAGTTGAAGAACTAAGGAAGAGGGCTGAGATATCCAACATGCAAGGTAAGTTATTACTCCTTTTCATGCAATCTTTCTCTTCGGAATTCATGGTATTCCATTCTATGCATGTAAGAAATCATGGATGGTGATTGGAAGCCATGAGTTCAAGTTAACTAGTGGTAATGGACCGGGTTATGATTGTTTTGGGTTGTTGTTAAGCTGCATGTGCTATAACTATTTTTTGTGAAGTTTGGAGGAAGAAGGGTGTGGAGGAACACCATATAGAATTGGGGGTTGTGGTTAATAATAGCTATAATGCTTAGAGAGTAACAACTGAATTATTCTTTAATGTAGACTAAGGAGTAAGGAATTGTAACTATTGCGTAGCTGGAGAATTGGTGCAGTAAATACCAGGTATGTAAGACTATACCATTCTTACTTTGCACGACTCCAATTATACAAATGCAATGAACGTACGAGCCCCCAAAAGATACTCTATTCTTAGAAGCTAGGAGTGCTTGTATTGTGTCCCCTCTTATGGGAGGATTGATGTGTTGTTAGCTCTTCGACCTTACATCGCGATGAAAGTATGATTCATATGAGTCCAGTATGCATTATCTATTTTATTACACCGAGCCGCGCTATAGTCGGTCGGGCGATGGCATCTATTGTGCAACTATATAAACACCGAGTCGCGTTATGGTCGGCCGGGCGATGGCACTTATTGTGCAACCACTGATCAGTTGGGTATGATAATGATGAGGCCCACAGAGGCGTATATATGTATATGATGATTTTTAAAGGATATATATATATATATATATATATATATATATGCATATGCACGTCAGGCATGACATGGTTAGTCGCCCTTAGAGGCATTCAGATAGTACAAGTTGTATGTTTCTTATCCTGATGCTTATCATTGTTCTTACATTATGTTTCCTGTCTTACATACTCAGTACTTTATCCGTACTGACGTCCTTTTACTTTTGGACGCTGCATGTCGTGCTGCAGGTCCAGGCAGACATATAGACGAGGCTCCCCCACCGCAGTAGGCTATCCAGTTCAGCAGATATTGGCGAGATCCCTCCTTCGGACTTGCCGTAGTCTTGGTATGCATTTTGTTATAGGCATTATCATGTCGGGGCCCTGTTCCGACACAGGTTGCATCATGTATGTTCTTGTAGAGGCTCATAGACAAGAGTTGGGTTATGTATAGACAATGGGATGACTTATGTACAATTGGAATTGCCTTGTCGGCAAAACGTATGTATTTTGTTATATAGTTTTGCATTGCAGCCTTGTTGGCATATTATGTATATAAGTATGTTCATATCATGGTATGATATTTCAGTCATTATGATTTTTGTTCGAGATTGTATGTGTATGACAAGCCTTATAGATAATAAGGAAAGTTAGATGAAGGGTACGCCTGTGCCCGTTGAGTAGGGTCCGGTGCCCGTCTCGGCCCTCCGGCTTGGGTCGTGACAGATCATTTCCTCGCATTTGCAGGGTTCGCATTTACGAACCCCAGGTCGCATTTGTGACTGGACATAAAAGCTGAGGAATGGGATTTTGGTCACATTTTCATATTTTGCAATCCTAGACTCGATAGAAGGCGATTTGAAGAGGGATTTTCATCTACAATCATTGGATAAGTTATTTCAATCAATTTTAAACTATTTTTCATGATTATGTAGGAGGTTTAACATCAAAGTTATGAGAACCGAAGTGAAATTTTGAGAAGCTTTGTCCATGTTTTAGAAAATGAGAATTTGAGTTTTGAGAGTCGATTTGGACTCAGATTTTTAAACGAATAACATATGTGGACTCGTGGGGTTATGGGTAGTCGTAATCTACCCTTGGACTCAGGTTTTGATCGGGCGGGCCCAAGGTTGACTTTTGTTGACTTTTAAGGAATTGCGTAAAGATCATCTCTTGCATTATTTGATATTACTAAGTCGATTTTGTTAGATTTGAGCTGAGTGTAGGTGAATTGTAGAGGGAAAGCTATCTTAGAGTATCGATTGAGCGCTTTTGAGATAAGTATCTTGCCTAACGTTGTGTGGGGGAACTAGCCCGTAGGGATTGGTGTTTGCACTATTTGAACTGTGTGAAAGACGTGTAAACGAGGTGACGAGTGTGTACACGGATTATATGTGGAAAGTTTACCATTTTAGACTCTTAGGTTTCTTACGTACATTAAAATAAAGTTGTCTTATCATTTTAATATCCTCCATCGCTAAATTTACCCTTACATGCCTTATTTTAAGTTGAGTGGTTCATGTTCTACCCTTTATTGCAAAATATATTCTTATATGCTTTTATTGAAATTGTTGCCTTTCTTATTGCCATGTTATCTCATCCCCCGTTGTTGACTTATCCTTGTTTGAAGTCATTGTTGCATGTTATCTCTTCCATTGTTGATTTATCCTTATTTGAAATCATTGTTACATGTTATTTCTTCCATTGTTGGTTTATCCTTATTTGAAATCATTGTTACATGTTATCTCTCCCATTTTGTTTTATCCTTACTTGAAATCGTTGTTACATGTTTTCTCTCCTACTGTTGAATTATTCTTATTTGATATCATTGTTACATATTATCTCTCCTATTGTTGAATTATTCTTATTTGATGTCGTTGTTACACATTATCTCTCTTATTGTTGAATTATTCTATTTTAAATCATTGTTGCGTGTTATATCTCCTATTGTTGAGTTATTCTTACTTCATGTTGTTGTTACACATTATCTCTTTCATTGTTGAGTTATTCTTATTTGAATCCATTATTACTTGTTATGCTTTTCATTGCGAGCTCATTTTTCCGTTTCATTGGGTTTTTGTAATTCTTGCATTTTTTTTACTTGCCGCACTTCCGCGTTATTGTTGTTGTTATTGTACTCGGTGTTGATGATTCGAGGGCTATGTGTGGTTGGTATTGAAATTGTTGTTGTGAAAACGTTGTGACATATGGGCACATGTGGTGCGAGTTGTTATATTTTGTTGCTATGCTTTTGGCACACCTGATATTGTTGAGAGGATATGTCACGGTGTTCGCACTTGAGTTGTCCGTGATATTGTTATTATTGATATTTTCACATGTGGCATGACAAGGCGGGCTATATATGTGGGTTTGCGCATGTGGCGAGACAAGGCGGGAATATTGTTATGCACATGTGGCAAAATAAGGCAGGCATTTACTTTATTGTTGCGCACGCGGGGAGACAAGCGGGGCTATGTCAGGGATCATTTGTGATGACTTGTGATGGCCTGGGGGCATTGTTATTGATGATATTTGTGTAGTGGTGTGCCTACCTTATGTGAGTCATGCATAATACAGTTTTGTAGTGTTGTTTCCTATGGGTCATTCTTTGTCTCTGATCTTACTTGTTGACTCGAGCATTGATAGAACACTTGCACAAGCATACACCATAATTAGTCACCTCATATTAGTCCAAGAAGATGAACCTTGATGTTTATTAATAACGTACATGTATTCTCGTATACCTGGCTTTTTTGCGTGAGTTGTAATACTGGCACATTAGTTGTCCGTGCGGATATGAGATGTTGTTACTGTTAGCACGTGAGTTATCCGTGCAGACATAGGATATTGTTACTCTCTTAACATGTGAGTTCTCTGTGCAGATATGAGGTATTAATGGCATTGGCACGGGACTCGTCCGTGCAACACGTGAGTTGTCTGTGCGGTTGTGATTTATAATGTGGGCACAAGATTCCAAGTGATTAGGGTTCGTGATTTGGGACCCGTGATTTGTGATTATGAGGTGTGATACCTTGGGGAAATTCTTGTATAAACCTTGTGTGAAAGCGGTTGTTTTATTAGTTAGCTGATTGTGAGTTGCGGCGGAGACTTCAAGGTATACTTGCCATCGCGTTCGCAAGCCTCAAAGTCACCTTCTGAAATTTTATTTGTACTATTTATTTCTATTCAAGAACTATTATACTTAGAAATTTTCTAGCGAACTCAGTAGAGCTTATGACTTGTACTCCCGGTTTTGGGATATTGTAAATCTACTTGGTATTGTTGGATTTATATAGAAATTTCCGTTTCATGTTTAATAGTTGATTGGTTAAAATATGTTATTTATTAAATAAGTGTTAGGCTCACCTAATCTTCGAGACTAGGTGTCATCACGACTCTTAAGGAGGGATTTTGGGTCGTGACATTTTCCCTTACACACTTTTGCATTATTAAGCAGTTGAAACTCTTTAGGCTCAATTTTCTATTCAATATTACTATAATTGACATCACGATCCAGCTCTAATTAGCTTTGGTTTAACTACCAAAATCATGCACGAGTCATCATATTGTTTGGGAAGGTTAAGCGCCTTGTAGACATTAAGCGTTACATTAATAAGTGGCCCACCAGTGGCCAAGAATGGTCTCCCTAAAATAATTGGAACCTCCTAATTGGTCATGTATTCGAGAATAATGAAATTTGTGGGAAAAATGAATTTCCGCACTCGTACCAGCACATCTTCAATAATTCCTTCATGCACTACTAATCACCGATTTGCTAGCTCTAGAGTTGTAGTAGTAGTCCTAGGTGCTCCAAAGTCGATCTTCTTGATCAATGATAGTGGCATAAAATTAATACTCACCCCCAGATTGCGTAGGGCTCTGCCAACCTCGTGTTTTCCAATCGCCAAGGAAATTGTTAAATAACCAAGATCCTTCATCTTCGGAGGGAGCTTATTTTGTACTCCTCAGTAAGTGCAACCATTTCAAACTCTGTCAACCTTCTTTTATTTGCATAATATCTCTCAGGTACTTGGCATATTTAGGCACTTCTTGCAGCACTTCCACCAAAGGTAGAGTAACACGCACTTGGCTCAAGACATCTGAAATATTTTTATACTTGGAATCATCTTTCAATTTCTAGAGCCTTTGAGGAAAAGGCGGTGGTGGCCTTACCTCTATCTCTTGCCTGTGTTCACCATCTTTCTTCTTAGCTTCTACTGTCGGTTTAAGTATCCATCTTTCAAGAACTTCTTTATTCACAAACGTTTTATGTGGCACCTCCTCCAATTCTCTCCCACTTCTCAAATTAATTGCTTGCACTTGTTCAATGGGATTCTTCTCATCATCACTTGGGAGTGCTCCAATAGGTCTAACATTCTGAGTGGAGGCGACTTGCCCAACTTGCCTCTTCAAATGTATGAAATCTGTCATTGGTTGATAATTGCCAAGACAGAGTTGTTGATTACCAAGAAAGAGCTTCTTTAACAACTCATTCGTAGTATCCTTTACCTGTTGAGGTGGCACCTGTGGTACGTTGAAATTTCCTTGAGGTCTATTATTGTTTTGATTACCCTCCCTCCCCCCACCCCCATGAGATGTTGGGATGGTTCTCCAATTTTGATTATAAGTGTTCCCATAATAAGTATTCTGGTTCATCGGACCCTTGCCATGCTGCCCCACATAATCAATGGATTCAAGATTCAATGGAAAATGGTTACTCGTGTGGCTTTCTCCACATGTCTCACAACATGTAGAAATTTGTTGGACATGTTGTATCTGCTATGCTTGTTGCATCGTTATCTTATTCACCTGGTTGGCTAAATTTGCTATATCTACTCTCATGGTTGAGAAATCATCAAGCTCAATAACACATGCTGCCTTCTGTTTACGTGCTCTTTGTGGTTCCCTATCTCCTTGCCAATTGTTAATATTTGCAATGAAATTGTTTAGCAAGATCTGGATTTCACTATATGGCCTTGCCATACAACTACCTCCACAGGCCGAATCATGAATCATCTTGGATGCGTCATCTAGCCCATCATTAAAAGTGTGACCCAAGATTTCATCAGTTTAATAATGATGTGGGCAGTCTCTGAGTAGCTTCTTGTATCCTTCCCAAGCTTGACGAAGAGTCTCGCCATCTTTTTTGTTGGAACCCCAGAATTTGGCTCCTCAGTGACTTTTTTTTCTTTATAGGAAAAATTTGTATTAGAAATTTCTATGGTAGATCATCCCATGTGCGAATTGACTTTGCTGGCTCTTTCTGCAACCACTCCTTTACTTTCCCAGTGGAGAAAAAGGGATAAGGTCTGTCTGACATAATTTTTTGAGACGTTCGGATAGTTGTATGTATCCGTAATCTTAAAATTTTTTATATGTCCCTCTATGGATCCTTGTTGCGACCCAACCTCGGGGGCCGCGATCGGGCACCGAACCCTGCTTGCAAAGTACCGGCGAACCCTGTACATGACTACCCCTATTATTCGTAAGGTGCACATACTTGCCAACATGGCAATAACGACATTATACCTGTCGACTATAATGACATTACCTGTCGCAGCAATATACCATAATATAAACATACATTCACCACAACATAACCCACTGGGCTATATACAAAACCATACACACCGTACATATGATGCCAACTAGGCGACATAATTACACATAGCCCAACTCCTGTTTATACATACTGACAACTTGTCTAATGAGCCTCTATGGAATGTATACAAAAATACTTAGTCGGAACAGGACCCCAACATGCCAAAAAAAAACATCTATACATCAAAACATACCCAAGTATAGCAGGTCCGGAAGATGAACCTTGCTATGTCTGCTGAACTGGTAGCCTACTGTGGTGGAGGAACTCCGTCTGTCAATCTATTTGGACCTGCAGCATGATATGCAGCGTCCACAAACAAAGGACGTCAGTACGGAAAATGTACTGAGTATGTAAGACAGGAATACAACTGAAAACAGTAACATAAGCAACATAATAGAAGCATACAGCTCATAACAATGGAAATTTACCTCTGAGGGCAGCATACCTTACATATTCATCATGGAACTTATTTCCATCATTTCAGAGATTTAAAACATAATTCATTCCTCCAAGCCTGTTACTTTCATACGGGTTCATTATATCCAACGCATTAAGTATTCATGTCTTTAGTTTAACTGCTTTACCCGGACTTCTTACTTTAAGAAAAACGTGCAAACACATTCATCATATATTCAATCCCTTTATACAATCATCGCACATACGTCCTCATAGGACCACAATCAATAAATATGCCTCCATGGGCTCATAATCATAATCATCGCTACCATTATTGTTATCACATATATTCACACACACATATGCCTCTTCGGGCTCATAATTATATCATAACTATAGTCATAACCTCGCCTTTGCGAGTTTTATAAAAGTGTATGCCTCCTTGGGCTTGTACTTATTAATACCATTATTACTATTATCACATACCCGACTAATCGGTGTTTATACGTCATCATTGCCCGGCCAATTCATTATGGCTCGGTGTGTCGTCATTGCCCGGCCAATTCATTATGGCTCGGTGTGTCGTCATTGCCCGGCCAGTCGTCATTGCCCGGCCAATTCATTATGGCTCGGTGTGTCGTCATTGCCCGGCCAATTCATTATGGCTCGGTGTGTCGTCATTGCCCGGCCA